>JASSUY010032015.1:0-48400 GCA_032466535.1 Forpus xanthops
GGCACCCTGTGCCAGCGCCTCAGCACCCTCACAGGGAAGAGCTTCTGCCTAAGAGCTCATCTCCATCTCCCCTCTGGGAGGTTAAAGCCACTCCCCTTGCCCTATCACCACGTGCACTCATTTTAATGAGTGCATTTCTTTTAATGAGTGTTCCATCCATATGGTAGGTACACACACAAACTCTAATTGTTAGTGGTGCTATGCATTTAGTTCATGGTACATATCTTTCAAAATTATATTTAGTCATCTTTCTGTCTGTACATCCTCCTCCATACAATATCACGGGTGCCTTGTGATGACTGCTAATCCGTTCATAGATGTATAGATACTGCACTCAGAAATACCTAATACTTTAACATGCCCACTCTGCCCTGTAACTGTACAGGAACAGATTTGCACCTGTGGTTTTTCAGGCTTTTGCTTCTGTGCTTTATCCTGCATTACAGCAACGTCACAAGAGATGCTCACTCCATTAATTACAGAAGGTAGCTCCGTGCCACTGCGGGCACACACAGCTTGTGTGGTTTTGTGAGCTCACTTGCACCCTTAGAGCCCAGCCAAGTCTCACTGCATTCGAAGTTACAGCAGTAACAGCTCCATAGTATCATTGGAATAACATTACCATGTGATGAGAAGCTGCCTTTGACTGTACATGCACAAACACAACTGCAGTGATTTTCTTTTAAATACACAAAATACGGATGATTTATGCTGCTGCTTTTTTAAGGCACCTTTTACTTTGAAGAATTTGCAATTCTGATGCTCCCTGTGGGCACTGAAACAGCTCCACAACATGGCAGAACAATGAGGTTCCCAGCACAGGGAAGAATGGGCAGATCTCAAGAGATCTCTGGGGCCATGAAGTCTCCTGATACGCTTATAAGCATGAGGAGGCCATCCCAATGTCATTGGTTAGTCAGAGGCATCTTTGCCATTTCAGTCTTTAAAGGGGACCAGACTCAGATACAAATCATTCCATTTCAGAGAGCTGCCAAAAGAGAAGCCTTGGCAAGTGCTGAGCCCTCTGTGCTATTGCACACTGGCAGATGCTGCAGGTTTCTGACAACTCTGATCATTACTTTCCTTAACAAAAAAAAATGAAGAAAGGTCTTGGCCTATTTTTACCATTTTTCAGCCAAGAAACCTGCCAGATGCCACCCTTCCCTCCGAGAGCTGGCTGATGCAGCTCTGACACACATCACCTCAACCACATGCATTTTGTTGCTGCTTTCCTTTCTCAAGAAGCTACTCCTTGTTCATATTCCCAAGGTGCAGCCTGCTCCAGAGCATGGGGATATGGGACGTAAGATCAGGACATGAGATAACAGTTTTACACTGAAAGAGGGAGATTCAGGTGGGATATGAAGAAGAAATTTCTTACAGTGAGGGTGGTAAAATGGTGGCCCAGCTGCCCAGAGAGGTGCTGGCTGCCCCATCCCTCCCCTCAAAGAAAGGCACAAAACCCCCTTAAAATACCGTATACCAAACAAAAAATATCGCTCATCTCTGAGGGGGTTTCATGAGAGGGTTTTTTTCCTTTCATTTATGCTGGTAGTTGCAGGGGTCACCTCTGCTCAAGTAAAAGACAAACAGCAACCACTTCTTCCATTCGCTTTTCAGCATATCTGTACAAGGACAGAAGCTCTGTTTTCCATGACATCCTGATGCTCAGTGATCAAAGATAAGCTGCCCTTCATTCAGACCCAGAGGAACACTTCTAGAACATCCCCCAGCCTCCTGCAGGGTCACAGCAGTCACACTTGGACACACGTGGGCTGGAGCAGCTTTAGCAGAGGTATGAGGTCTCAGCAGTGCTGTTCCTTTGAACAAGCCCTCTTCCACATCCCCAGCCCTCTGTATTGCCAAAAGCAGGTTTGGTGCAGTGCATTGTTCAGAAGTGTGGAACATTGAGACAAATCTCCTACTAATGTATAGATCTGGCTTTTTCAGATTTATTCAGACAGATTACCCACAAAATGGCTCTAACACAAAGGGCATCATCAGAATTATCTGTTCCCAGGATGTTTGCCACTCCATAACACAGATGAATCTGACTCCTCAATAACTCTTGTACTTTCAGATGATTTGCTGCAGCAATGTATAATCCTGGCTAAAGGATTCATCTCTTAAGAAACTTAACAAATTAAACAGAATCCTGTATAGCCCATGTTTACTGAGCACCATCCCATTTAAAAGACTATTCCAGAGTATTAGCATAGCATGATCCCATCACACTTTCTGTGAGAAGCGATGCTCAGCCAGACCTTTACACTAAGTTTCACTGTATTAGAGGTGCAAATGATGGGTCAGCCTACTGCCTCCCATCATTCCCAGGCCACTCCATGCCAGAGACAGCAGAGATCACTTTAGGATCACAACTCAAGGTAAAAAGTGCTTTCCAAGCCTTCCCACACTGGTCAGAGCAGGAGGCCAGAGGCAGATAAAGACTTTAAATACCTGTTCATCCCCACGCAGAAATCAGCATCAAAAGACATGAACAGAACAAGAAGGGTTAAAAACCCATGTGAGTGCTACAGCCTCCTAACAGGACTTCCCCTCATGAGGCAATTTCCTCAGCACCCCTCTCATCTCCTGAGCCAGCAGCAGGGCATCATTCCAACATCTACCTCCGCAGACAGATTTCACTTCCAGATGAGCCTTCCCAGGAGACATTGCAGGCCAGGCTGGATGTGGTTCTGAGCAACCTGGTCTAGTTGAAGATGTCCCTGCTCATTGCAGGGGTTGGACTGGATGAGTTTTGAAGGTTCCTTCTCACTCAAACCATTCTGCATGTGCTGCCATATCAAAAACTCAGTGGGTCCTGGTAAAGTGCATCAAAGGCTCCACAGAGTGCGTCATCGACCCAAAGTCTTCCCATGCCTAGTAAAACCCAGCTTGCTTTTTCTCAACCCAAGTCCCTGTCTGCTGTTCAAACAGAGAAATACATAAAAATAGAAATCTCAGCACAAGCCCCTCTAAGGCTGACATCTGCTCATGGGTGCCAGGGATGCTCCGAGCTAGGCTGCAGATGCCCATCTTTGAGGATCCTTGGCAGCTTCTGTCCTTAGCAGGATCACCATGTTCCTGACATCTTGCACTGCAAAACTAAGCTCCAGCTGAATTCCAGTCCATCGGCCTGAAGGTTTGAATAGAAGAACATAACCCGGTGGAAAGAGCCACAAATTCAGATCTCATCAGTGTGTTAATTACGTTGGGTATTTGGCTTATGTGTAGCTCTACCAGTATGAGATAATTACACTAATGGGAAAGCAACACTTATGAATGGCAACACTCCCCATCAACAGGAGCAGAATCTATAAAGTTAAAATCCACACAGCAAATGCTCTTTCATTGCAGTCTTCCTCCATTACACACTTCTGCACAATAACTCCAACACAGTCAGTATGAGACCTGCTGCCTCTCTGCGACATTCCCAGATCCCTGCAGAGCCAGGCTATTCCCAGGTTTTCTGGGGACTGGATTCCTCAGGCTGCTGCACGGGGCTGAGTAGTGATGCTGAGACCTGGCAAAAATGTACATTATCTCTGCAGAACCCTACAAATGTTATCAACTCCACCCTCTCCTAGTGAAACCAGTGGGAAGAGCACCCCCATATCCAAAGACAAGGCTAAATGGATGTTGTTGTACAGCGTCTCCCACCTCAGACAACTCACACCTTTTCAAAGAATACAGGGCTAGAAAAATGAGTCTATTTGCAGACAGCTCTATTTGTTTCATGAGCCACTTGCTCATTTATTATGAAGTGGATATAAAAGATTCTTATAAAAGAAATTCCTTTCAGATGCTTTTGTTAAACTATTAAGCTTCCAGAGAGCCCTGCCAGAGCTGGCAGCGTCCATTTATCACCAAGACAGCTCCTTTTTTAGTAGCTCCTCAAGTATTCATCTATTTCCTTACCATGATTTCTATTTTGAAGATGTAAGTGATGATGCTTTTAGGGTCAGCAGGCACAGCAGTAACTCATTTACCAATATACTTCACTCATTCTTCAGCATCTTATTTCAGACCAAAGGCCTAGATTTTTGTTTTCTTTAAGTAGTAAGGATTATATATGTAAATAGCATCAAAGTCAAGAGTAGAAATCACTGAGCATGGGCCATCTGTTGCACTGAACTTTCAGAGCATCAGAGGAGGTAAAATGTTCTCTTGTCATAAATGTTGGTGAGTTTCTTACAGCAAAACCTCACATTTCTGTCCAGGAGAAGAATGCCAATCCATCCCTCGGATGGTATTTCCCAAGACAGGTTGAATACTCAGTGTCTGCTACAAGATCCCACAAAATACAGTAAATTAGGGTAGGAAATGCAGAATAAAGCTACCAATGGAAAGGTGTTAAGCAGCGTACAATTAAGCAGACTACAATTTAATAAGCATACTTGTGTTAGCATATGATAGAATTATAGAATAGTTTGAGCTGGAAGAGACCTTCAGAGCTCACCTGGTCCAACCGCCTGCAATGAACAGGGATATCTTCAACTAATGTCAGGATTTAAATAAAAGCTTGGTTAATACAGCCAAAGAATATCACAAAAGCTCTAATAGCCACCCCTTGCCTGGGTCTCGGATTTTAATGTCCTTCAGAAGAAGTAGCTCTACCCACAGTTCATGCTACCAGAGCATCTTTGCTTCTTCCCCCCGGGCCATGGGTTCAGCTCAGCACCAGCTCCTCAAGACCAGCCTATAAGCTCCATCACCCTCCACCCTTCTTCAAAGCCTCAGAGCCTGCAGGCAGGATGATACCAGGTCTCTGCCAGAAGACAAGCTCATTTTCCTGCATCATGCAGCATTTGAAAACCATTGTGTCATCCAGTGAGAAGGAGAGGTAATGTGCATCAGTTCCTGGGACAGACAATAAAAGATTGACCTAATATGTACATTAGAACAGTACCTGCTCATTTCTAAAAAGTGGTAGCTCAGATTCATTCCTACAGCTTATTCCATCTTCAAAACCAATTCATTCCACAGTTTAAAGCACAAAGCTTAAGCCATTCAAAAATCAAATCTAGAAAACTTAGCTTTGATTCTATAGCAACCTGTTCTCTTCATAGTAAACATCTCCAAAGACAATTGCTCACCTTTTTTTGAGACTTCAGTGTAGAGCACTGCTTTACCATTTGAATTTTGTACAAGTGTCAAATCTATTTGAACCTGCAAAGCCAAATAAACAACTCCTAAAAGGTGCCAAATAAAGTTTAAACACCAGCATTACAAAGCAGGTGATGTGGTTAGATCAGTTCTGCAGAAGCGTGTGGGACATAATGCATTCGGTTTAACACATCTTAACTTCTGGCATGTGGACAAATCACTGCGATTCCAGCAGGTGACACAGTCACTTTGTTTTCTGTCTCAAATATGCTGAGAATTTAGTCCCTTATTACTCAAGACTGTAATTTTACATCTGTGGCAAAACACCAAGAATGGTAAAAACCAATTGGTAACAATACATTTCTCAGCAGGTGTATGACACATTGAGTACCTGTCTCCAACTTTCCATTGCATCCTCCTCTCTACACACCAGCTCCCTGGAGGGGAGCTTCCTGTGGTGCCAGGAGGAAGAGATCTCCATGTTTAGTACCTGCAGACTGGATGGCAACAGCCCAGGGAACATTGCTGCAGGAAAATGAGATAAAATAAAACAGTAAAATAGGAAAAAAAATGTTTAACACATGAAAATTAAAATGCAGACAACTCCTTGTTCCAAAAAATAACGAACAATTAATAACACACACAAAGGACAAGGGAATGGCTTTAACTGGCCGGGGGGAGACTGAGATGAGCTCTCAGGCAGAAGCTCTTCCCTGTGAGGGTGCTGAGGCGCTGGCACAGGGTACCCAGAGAAGCTGTGGCTGCCCCATCCCTGGCAGTGTCCAAGGCCAGGTTGCACACAGAGGCTTGGAGCAAGCTGCTCTAGTGGAAGGTGTCCCTGCTCAGGGCATGGGTTGCTGGGTGAGCTTTAAGGTCACTTTCAGCACAAACCAGCCTGGGATTCTGTGCTCAGCACTCTTCAGGTCTGCTGTGCAAGCACTGGACGCAGAACAGAGATCCTGTAAGATCCTAGCACAGCACAGAAGTTACTGTCCCACAGAACTTCTCTGTGTTTGCTAATTCAAGGCCTCCAGTAGAAAAGTATTTTTGTCCCTATAGTAAAAGAGATGACACAGCCCTTAGAGTATGTATTCAAGCAGTTCTCATCCATAACAGTCACTGCTGCACACCCACACCCTACCACACCTGCGTTTGGTTCTTAGAGCCCCACACAGATTCTGCAGCAATTGCAGTAATGGAAGATGTACCATGGGTTTCAAAAGACTGCATTGCTAATTCATGCTCTTGGCAAAGCAAGTGAGGTTTGGAATCAATATCAAATCTCAGCAGAGCTCAATAATCAATAAAGTGTAAATCTCAGCCTTTTGCTTCTGGGGATGAGACTTACTTGATCTTATTTAAATGTAATTGTTAATAGGTGGATGTCATTACACAGCCATTGTGCTTATTGTCCTTTACAAGGTTTATCCACAGGTTCTTTGGGGTTCCCTTTGCAAGTATTATGGTAAATAAAGCTGAAATCTAGGCAAGATTACAGTCATTATTCTCATCTAAAGCAAATTGCAGAGTGCTTGACACGAGAAAATCATTGCAACGAATGACTACGATCATTATTATTTCAAAATGAATTTTGACAAGATCCGTTATTGATAAGCACCATTAATTTGTTCTATTCTCCCAACTGGTTTTATGGGACACTGAAATTACATATGGCAAAAAAAAATGCTCATTTTAAAGTATGATTAAAACTTAATAAAATGTCAGTAAAATTATCCATACAACACAATGTGTTCATTGTTGTGAAAAAAAATGGTAAGTTGCTAAATACATAATAGGCTCAGTTAGAGGGAAAGGATTTGTATTGCAAGGAATAAATCTACTTTACAACATGTTCTCTTATTTCAGTTCTTCCCCTAGAACTTGGGAATGAGGGGTGCCATCAGTTAAAATTACACACTTCTGCAGGTATCGGAAATCTGTATTTTGTGTTACTATTCCCTGTAGAGGTTTCATAAACAGACAACGATCTGAGGAAGTAATGATGTATCTGTGGGGATAGCTGGACTGTATTCATGTATCTTCCTTAGAAGGCGGCAAACTGGGAATTCTCCTAGTTGCAGGTGATGAATCAGACCTGGATCCATTGCCCACCCCTGGGAATGCCGGCTCTGCATGTCTCATTTGTACATGCACAGCATGCAAGCAAACGATTCTCCGCCTTAGGATCAGGCACAGAGCAACCACCTCCCTAAATAAAGGGCATGCAATTGTCTGCTGACAGAGTATTCAGATATGAACAATTCTAATCAACACAAGTAACGCCAGGGGAATGCTCTGCCCAGCTTTCAGGGCATGAGCATATTCAAGAACTGCTACAGAACTGCTGGATCCACAGGGAGATGAGCAGATGCCCTTAGGACATGATCTCTCCATGGTAAACATTCCTAGAGGGATTTAACAGACATTGAGACATGGCACTTAGGGACATGGTTTAGTGGTGGGCTTAGCAGTACTAAGGAGGAGGTCCACGGTGCAGCAGACACCCCCCTGCAGCCTGTGGAGGACACCACGGCAGAGGAGGGTGATGCCCAAAGGAGGCTGTGACCCTGTGAGAAGCCCACACTGCAGCAGGCCCCTGGCAGGACCTGTGGTCCCATGGGGAGAAGAGCCCAGGTTGGAGCAGGTTTGCTGCAGGGCTGGCATCCCCATGGAGGACCCACGCTGGAGAGGTGAGAACTGTGAGAAGCCCTCCCCTAGGGAGGAAGGAACTGAACAACCCCCATTCCCCATCCCCTGCGCCACTGGAGGGGAGTAAGGACTGGGGAGGAAATAGAGCAGTGCACCAACTGTCATACTGCAGAACATACCCAAACTCTCAACACCAGTCTCTCAATACTTGTTTACTGTCTTGGAAATTCTCACTTCTATTTGCATTTAAGCAGGTCTTTTGCAAGGCTGCCACATCAAAACAGGATCGATCCAAAACATCCCTTCAAAGAATTCCCTTGCCTTCACAAACAAGATGCTGGAGTAATAAATTTTCCCACTTTTCATTTTATTTTGAGTAACCTGTGGTGAGAGCCTCGGGTATGCTCCAGGAAGCACTGGGGTTAATTATCCCACCAGATCAATTGATTCCTAGTCATCCAGCCTCAGCTAAACTACAGGAGCGCTCACAACACTCCAAACACCAACACAGTACCTTTTCCCTTTGTCAAAAGAGCTGCAAGGCTGGTACAGAGTTTTTAGGACTGTAATGATGAGTAAGCAGATTTTAAATGCAGACGATACAGGCATATTTCGTTACTACAGCCTGTTCAGACGAAGCTGCAGATGTTCCTGCATCTATGCATAACACCAGCAGAAACTCTAGAGATGCAGCAAGGAAAGCCTAACAGACAGTATTGCTGCATCCCATAGAGTTCCCTGGGGACTGAGAGCTCACATTCACTGACAGCAGCTTTGGTTTCTCCTTCCCACTCTCTGAAGCTGAATTTTGCATGGTCACCGCCTGTACATGTCAGGAACATCAGAGAAAACTTCACAGCAGCTGAAGGAACACCAGGTACTGATGGTACCTAATGAGCCAGAGCCATCGAGTTCTGCGGTGCAGATGGGAGTGGAACGGCCAGAAGCTTTACAAGAAATAATTGTTGTGCCATAAAATGCACATTTTCTTTCAAAGAGAATAAGTCAAAATTCAAACTCTTTCTGTGCTGCTATTTCCCACCATAAACAGGTGACTGAGAACAAATGGAAAAGGAACATTTGCTACATGCCTCTGAACAAGTCCTGAGTAGTTTTAGAACAATTGTTTTCAGCCAAGGTAAAGATGGTTTCAGCTCTCACAGAAGATCTGATCAGAATGTTTCAGCTGTTCTATTTACAGCTGAACACAAGGAGCAAAGAAAAAAACATCTGTGTATTTAAAGATAAAATGGTTATTGCTGAGCAATTGGAAATAAACATAATTTGTTAAACCAGACACACTACAACAAAATAAAATCATACAAAACCAGACCGCTTTGGGATGAAAACACCTTAGAGCTCATCCTGTTTAAGTTTGCACCCATTACCCCTTGTCTTCTCACTACAGTCCCTCACAAAGAGACCCTCCTCAGCATCCCTATAGGCCCCCTTCAGATACTGGAACACTGCTATGAGGTCTCCACGCAGCCTTCTCTTCTCCAGGCTGAACAGCCCCAACTTTCTCAGTCTATTTTCATAAGGGAGGCCCTGCACTCAGCCCCACCACCCAGCTCTGCACCAGAGCAGCCCAAAATGGCCACAACCCCAATGTGTCTCTGCTTCAAAGCTGCCCCACACCCAGCCCCAAACCCTCCCCTGCCCCACTACAGCCCCAAACCCCTCCGTACCCCACAGCAGCCCCCGCCTGCTGATACCAGGTTGTGCTGCCGGTACCGCTCGGTGATCACCACCACCGCCTCAGGGTTGAGAGGCAGCAGCACCTTCATCCGCGATGCCTCAGACCTGGCAGAGGGGTCATGCCACATCTTGTGGCCCCGAGCAGGGCTCGAGGCCGAGGCTGGGGCTGGGTAACGGTGCAGGACTCAGAGCCAAGCCCCACCAGCACCACCACAGCACCCGCAGCATGGCAGGGAGGGCTGCGACAGCAGCCACTCCAAGTTGGGTTTTGACCTTTGATTATTCTGTTAATTTAGGTTAGCATCAAGAAGAGGAGATTCCTCACCCAGGAATACAATAAGGAGGTAATGATCTGAAGAAAAGTGATAGATTGTTATTGTGCATTCTGAGTAGTTGGGATGTCACCAGATGTGGAGCAGAAACCATTCAAAATACCAAGATTCTTGATTATGAGGCGTTTTCATCTTTTCAATCAGATGCACTCCAGGTGAGCCGTGAGAGCAAGAACATCCACATCAAAGAGGAAGAGTCAGCAGCGCAGCACCAGACAACTCTTATAACAAAAGCATGTCTCTGGAGCGGTGAAGGTAGGAGACTCCCTGTAACAAGTAGTGGAATTCAAAACCACACTGGTAATCCCTTGTACTGTGCCTGGGGAACAAGTACATCCCAAAGACTGGCAGCCCCCTTACCCAGTATCTGAGCAATGGAAAAGGCAGGATGGAAAGGGGACATTCATGAAATTCAGGTCCCAGGATCACTGCCAAGACTTTCCCCTACAAATATGGCATACTGCAATGAATTTCTTTCCATATTCCCCATGCAGATATTAACCTCGGAGCAGAAGCAAAAGAAGACTATCTGAACAAACTAAACCATGGTGGAAGAGCACATGGAGAATGGCACACAGCCATCTATTTGCCCAGTTGTTCCCTGGACATTTAAGAAGGCAAAACATTCAACATGATATACTGAGAATGAAGCCTTTGAGTTACATAAACGCACTGGAATCAGCAGTCTCATTCCTCAGTCTCAAGTTTACCATGTTTGGAGTCTGTTGCTCCCAGTTGTTCAGTCCAAACTGCTGGTTGTGGGATAAAGCCAGCTGCTGGAGCCACCGTGGCACAGAGGTGGGGCTGAACTCCATTCCCGAGTGTTTGGAGCCATCCCACAATCAGGCTCCAGTCTCATTTTCCTCATCCCCAGCTTTATCACAGAACTGCTTAGGTTGGAAAAGACCTTTAAGCCCCTGGAGCCCAGCTGACAGTCCAGTACTGTCAAGTCTACCACTAAACTATGCCCCATCTACACTACATCTACACGTCCTTTAAACACCTCCAGGACAGTGACTCCAGCACTGCCCTGGGCTGCCCGTTCCAAAGCTGGAGCACTCTCTGGGGAAAGAATTGCTCCTCATCTCCATCTAAACCTCCCCTGGTGCAGCTTGAGGCCGCTTCTTCTTGCCCTGTCACTTGTTCCCTGGGAGAAGAGACCAGCATTCATTTTACCATGGCATTGTTAACGGTGCGGGTATGCAAAGCTTTTGTAATGCTGCTGCTCAAATCCAGAGCAACTTCCATTGAAAATAAACATGTTTTGCACAACAGCTGAAACAAATCTGAGCTAGCATTTTAATGATGTTATGAATGCATCAGCTCTACTCTGGTTCAAGGTTTACATCCTTTCATAGCTTAACCTGAGATAAAAGAATAAACTGCATACAAGCATATGCCAATATTTATTAAAATCAAATGTTGAATAGGCTTGAATAATTTATCAAGGCTTCTTTCCTAAAGAGATGGGCACAATTGGGTAATGTCATTTTTAGATTATCACATAGACATTATCCTTGAATTCTGCAACACAGAAATATCTTGCAGGAGGATCTATAAATGTTTATCTTCTGTAAATACATGCAGACAAAGGAGGGATCTTAGTGCCAGAGGCATGGCACATCCTTAGACATCTAAACATCTTTGTACAGAAAAGCTTAGAGTTTAAATGGGGACAGCAACAGAGGAGCCACGCTGAAACATATTGAATGGGATTATTTCTCTCCTTAAAACCATAGCTCCAGGTAAATTAAATTCAAATGTAGATGAATTAAAATCTGATTTTTAATGGATATCCAAAACCCAGAGGGAATGAAACTTCATCTTTAGTGCCTAGCTCCTTGGAACCCAGCAGTGGCAGCACATACATTCACCCAGTCCTCATTCAACTACCCAGCACACCTATTTAAATACAGGCGTCACTGGGAGAAGACCTAGCAAGTTCTAGATTTCTCCCACTCTGTCATGAAGATTATTTCTATCACAGGTGTTTAACTGCACTTATTGCTCTAGCAGTTAGGAAAGATGAGCTTTTATAGGCTTGCATGCACAGCATTCAGGGAAATTGTTCTGAAGCCCAGCTTGAACCAAATTAGCTTGGGTGGGTTGGGGTGAAGTTTATTCCAAAAATCAGTGTAACTTCTGTGTGGCAACTGAGTTCCCATGCTCTCCCCTCTCTAAGGGAAGCTTTATACTGGTTAGTTATCAAAAGTGAGAACACCAAAATAGAAAACCTTAACAAGAACAATGGATTTGAGGCAGTTAAGTGAACCTGCAGTGTATTTCATGGGTAACAAATAGGAAAACTTATCTGGTTTGTAATAACAGAGAAGTTCTGTATGATCTATAGTCACAGAACAGCAACAGAAGACTTATCACCTGGGATAAATAGAATCACAGAATCACAGATTGGTTTGGGTTGGCTCCAACCCCCTGCCATGGGCAGGGACAACTTCCACTAGAGCAGGTTGCTTCAAGCCCTGTCCAACCTGGCTTTGAACACTGCCAAGTGTTTCTAAGAACCATTACAGCAGAATATGAAGGTCAGGAACACAAACTCCTTGTTCTCACATCTCAGTTAATCCAACGCCCCTTAAAGACAGTCATGAACTCACATGCTCCAGTCTCTCCAGTCTTCTGCACCTCAAGGCACCTCAGCTGCTGCTGCACTGTCCTAGATCTACTGCACAAACTTAGGCAGCTGACTCAGCCTTTCATTGCTGCTTCAGTGGATGGTGATGTCAACATGACGAGCCTTGCAGTGCTATGAGAGGGGACATTATGACACAGCACAGATGATGCAAAAGGCACCTGTAAGCTTGCCTGTCTTGTTAGACCTGCCTCATGAATGGGAACTCTACGTTCCAAACAAGCCATTCCATCTGCTAAAGAAAAAAACATGGGGTTTGCATTTGCAGTCTGCATATACCTGCAATGGATCAAGGACCATAACTGGGAGGAAGACTGAAATCTACAGGGCAGCTGGACCAGAATACCAAAGCATCGCAGACCTCAAATGAGAAGCTAGTTTATGCTGCTCCTGGGGGATATTTAAGCCCAGCATGTGGGATCCATGCAGCCCAAAGGTTTCCAAACAAGCAGGAAAGGCCCTGGCATCAGCTGTTTGCACACCAGCAAGACTCTACCTACAGCTACAAATATTTACTCTGTGCTTTCTCCTTTGAAGCACACGAAGCTTTAGCGCCTGATGGAGCAGCTGCCTCACACAGAGTGCAGAAGAGTTTCATGTTAAGATGAACGAAGAATTACAGGATTTGGCTTTTCCTCTTTTTAGAAAGTTGTTTTTATTACAGCATAAAAACAATCTATCGGTTGCTCTAGGGCTGATGCTAGATGTACATCTCAGCACCAAACTTACTACTGCTGGGATTCAGTGTTCTGCAGCAGATTGGATTTCCTTGTATGAGAGATTAATCAACAAGGAAGGGATAATATGCAGAAAGAAGGATTGCATCTTAATTCATATACTAAGATGCCTGTTGTTTTCCTCTGCTGTTTACAATAAGCCTTAGAGATGCAAAACTTGCATGCAGTCTTTCATGTGCAAAATGTCCTGCTTGCTGTACTGCCACGTGCAATGGAACAGATTGAGGGACTGATTGCTTTGAAACCAGCAAGTCATGATTTTATTAAGAGTATTTGAGGAGGACTTCAAATACATCTCCACAGACATTCTATCCACCTCCACCATGAAGGAGAAATCTGATTATGCACTGCTGCCTGTATAATTCAGCATCATCTGCTTGCTTTGCTTTCTTCCCACTGATAGCCACAAAACAAACACCCATGTAACAGCCAGGCTGCAAGGCACAAACCTCTATTTGAACCTCTCAGGGGTATACTTAAACATCACCAGCTCCCAGTCAAGCCCAGGAGAATTCAAGGTTCTTCTCAAACCTACTCTACAGGAATTAATTTCCACTCACCTCCTTCTGGAACCAGCTAATGCCATGTTAGCAGCATCCTTTTTGACCATCCTCTACCACCTTCCCACTCCATCTTCTCACACACTGAAGGACAAAACAAGCTGTCTTAGCAACACTGTCACCAAACCTTCACTTCTATTTGCCTTTCACCATGCCCTCTCAAGGTGTTCAGGGTCACAGCTTTTAAAAGTACAACCGCTGCACTCTGAGTGGGATCCTCGGTGCATTTTGGTGGTCCAGGGCCCTACCTACAGCCCTAGCTGATACTGAGTCTGAATAGCCTGTACCAGCATCTTCATTCTCCAATGGAGAAGAGGGTCTGTTTCGCCACCCTTCTAACCCCTCTGACTGCCCAGATGACCTGCAAAGTATCAATGAAACACTCTTTTCACCAAAGGAAGGGAGTTACAGCCAGAAGAGAGAGAAGTAAAGAAACCCAGGGTGCCACTAACACAGATTTCACTGCCTGCAGTTAAATAAACCTAACTCAGGGATGCCAATAGAGCAGGTTCCTGAACAGGAGCTGTGAGACAAAACACAGACAAAAATCAGCCTCAGAGTGAGCACAGGAGAGCCCCCAAGGAGGCTGGAGGAACCTGGCAGCTCCTCCTCTTCCGAAAGGGACCTCAGCCAGGAGCAGCTGATTCCAGCAAGCCTGGGAGGGAAGCAGAGCACAAAGTCGCACAGGTCAGGAGCTATTTCATTCTCCAAAGCACTGAGCCTGGACCCCTCTGCACACTTACTTCTGAAACAGCAGCTGAGGATGTCACATCCCAAAGAGGCAGCTTTTGGGACATGGCTACAAGGGAAATAATCTTGGAGATGAAGGACTATTAACTTCTGAACATTTCTGATCTGCTGCAGAGATGTTCCCTTCAGACAGGAGATTAAATGCAGAAGTGGATGGGCTCAGATACAAATAGCTGCTGTGATTCAGTGTCTGTCAGGATTTTAACCTACATTTTATTTTTTTATCAATATCAATGAAGAGCTGGAGCACATCCATTGAACATACACACACACTCAGCTTCCATTGTCCTTCACACTCAGGCTCTCCTACCCTTGAGCAAGGCAAATGGAAACATTCAGGACTCATAAGTACAAACATATAATGTATGGGGCATCTTCTTCATGACAAACTGACTGCCTAAGTCCTCACAGAGAGCCTATGGCCACAGGTTCTCTCTTCTGCCGCAGTGATGGGACTGAGGACAACTTCAAGTGCTTCAGGGTCAGTCATGGAAGAGGCCGTGAATTCACTGTGCTGGGTAGCTGGCTGGACAACCTGCTGTGCACAGCGCTCCCAGCTCTGGTGATGCTTATTTCATAGAGAGTACACCACAGTTTTAATAAAAAAAATAATATTAACATTACTTTAAGGAGAATTCACCCATTTTTAGGGTTGTGTATCTTAAAATTAACACCTTCCTAGAGAAATGAGCTACTTCCAGGGAAAGCAGCTGACACAAAAGTCAGCTTCAAATTCAAAACTCAGTTTTGTCACATTTTCCATGCAGAAATAGCTATTTTGTCGATGCCGTGAGAATTTGACATTGATGAGCGAGATTTTGACAGGAGGCATTTCATGCCGGTTTTGTCTTTAAAACAACACTTTTTTGGTGGTTATAAATAGACTGAAACCCTCAGAAAACATTTCCGTTACTCTGTGTCCTTGGCAAGTTGTTGGAAGTGTCAGAGCCCCACCAGCATCGCAGACACCCAGGGAGGCAGCGTCCAGATCCCGTGATGGCCGCAGCCTCAGCAGGCAGCCGAGAGCTCGCTGATCCCAGGGAGATAGGATTGGGTTATGTAAAGATGGAACAACACTACGGAGCAGTATCACACATCACCATGTGTCAGCAGTTGCGTTCCACAGCAGCAGGCGATGTGTACAAATAGATGGAAGAAATTACTTGAGTTCTAATCAGTTAAAGAACAGCTCAATGAGAAGCACTGATAGACCCGGCAGGTTGAGGGAAGGGATCCTGCCCCTCTGCTGCATTCTGCGGAGACCTCCCCTGTAGTCCTGACCCAGCTCTGGGGCAGCAGCACAAGAGGGATGTGGAGCTGCTGGAGCAAGGCCAGAGGAGGCCACAGAGATGCTGCGAGGTCTGGAGCAGCTCTGCTCTGGAGCCAGGCTGAGAGCTGGGCTGGGTCAGCCTGGAGAAGAGAAAGCTCCTTAAGGGGAGACCTTAGAGCAGCTCCAGTGCCTAAAGGGGCTCGAGGACACCTGGAGAGGGGCTTTGGACAAAGGCCTGTAGGGACGGGACAAGGGAATGGCTTTAACCTCCCAGAGGGGAGACTGAACAAACCCAACCCCTAAGCTACCATTGCCTCTGAAATCTCAGGAAAAGTCAGCTCCCAGGATTTGAGCACCGTCAGTGCAGGGAAACATCCAAAAGAGCTCCTCAGCCTCGAGAGAATTCCCAAACAACCTAGCTCCTGCAGTGCACCTGCAACAAATACTTGAGAAAGCACAGCATGAGTGATCCCTGCTATGAATGGAGTCAAAGTGAGCATAAGGAACAAGCATCTGTCAAGGGAATGGCAGGTTTTACCCCAACAGGATGGAAAGTACAAGGATGGTAAATAGGAAGGAAAGGAAATAACTGCACACCCTCCCAGGGAAGAACTTTCTTCCTAAATTGCTTTGCTACTTCTTTCTGTCTCATTCTCTGGTTATTACTGGGTTTTTTTTCCATCACGAGGGAGTAAATGAAGCCAGTTTAGTTAAATTTATATTATTGTTACTCCCATATTACCCATAGGCTGTTTTTCAGCTGATACATTACTATTGTTAAAAGCACTGGTCTGCAATATTCCAGCATTAACCATACAAGGACAACCCAAAGCTTTCTTAATGTAAATGAGCCCTTCTGAAGCAGATCTAGCAGGGCGAAGAACTGCTGTTGTTATTTGCCAGACGTACACTTCTGTTTGGTATTAAAATGTCATGCCTTTGGATCCTGCGACCCTCCCACACTGCCCAGCTTCCTCTGTCCTGACTGGAGCCTAAGGATTTCAGAGAATTTAAACATCCCCAAGGCAAGAAAGCAGCTTCCAGCTTCCCAGGGCAAGTCTGCCTTGAGGACAGTGTATTTCAAAATCAAAACCACTTTCTGCTTTCCGAAGCATATCATGTACAAGCAGTTAAGGAAGATGCAGGACATACACAAACTGATGCCACATGGTCTGTGCAGAGCTGGAATGAGACCTTTACATGGAGGATGCTTTCATCTGAGCTTGATATTGACAGAACTGACATTGATGCATAGAACATTTAATCACTCTTACATAATAAATGCTGTGTATGTAGAGAGAGAAAGAGATAAAAAAGATAGCTGGGATCTCAAAACTGCGATCTTAAACCCTATTTGCAACATACGCAGTGACCTGTAAATCTGATGAGAGCTGTTTGAAGGGAAATAAAATCTGGGAAAAAAAGAAAATATTTCTGATCATTTTATGCCTATTAAATCTGAGAGCAACATCTGAGATCACTGCAGCATAGAGTTGTGAAAAAAAACAATAAATTCTTCATCCACCCTTCCTTTCTTCGCCTACTTAATATGTGCATTTCAAAGGGGGGGGGTTTAAAGACAGTTTCAGTACTTGCCTGGAATATTTAGTTAAAGATTTTGTTCTTGAGAGAAAACATTCATGAGCATCAGCAAGATCATTTTATATATAGTTAAAGATTCTAAAGCTGCTCCAGCAACTAGATATGAGAAGAAACTCCAAGTTAAAGTAATGGACAAAAAATTAACTCAAACCACCAAAGGCAAAGAATCCTTCTTAAACTCATTGTGTCCTGGAGCAATCCCTCCCAATGGAGTCTGGATGCTTTTGAGGATTAGTACCTCATGGTGTGATTTTGGAAGACTGCTCTCAGAAGCTCACTCCCGCCAGTGCCTGCCAAGGGTTTTGTTTTTAAGGCCAAGAGCAGCGAGTCCAAGCATTCAGTGTGGTCTTGCACATAATATAACTCAGAAATCTTTAATCAGAGCCTCCTGCACTGCACTGGAGTCAGTGATGTGCTGGCCTTCAAAACTGGTATATTCCTGAGGACTTCTAGTGATAAAGATTCACTGTGCTCTTTGGTAATACCTCTTTAGGGTTGTGTTTCTTCTAACATACATTAGCCTAATTTTAGCTTCCATCCATTGACCACAGTTCCACTTTTGCCTGTTGGTTTCAAAGCCACATACATCCATACATCTCCTGCCGAGGAATTTCTGCAGTGCTGACCAGTGTCCTCTTAACATTACTCTGACCAGAGTGAACCTTTCATTAAAGCATGCAGGTTTTATAGATATCCACTCACTTCTGCAGAACTTTACTGAACCCTCTACAGATTGCTATAGTCCTTTCCTAAACCACGTTAACATCAGAGACAGCCAAAGTGTGTGTGGGAGCACCAATGCCTTCCCCCACAGATACATCCAGGGGCTGCATCGAGTCACACAAAGCCACAGCTCACACGTGGCTGGGTTTCAGCAAGATGCCCAAGTTCCTTTGAACATCATGGCACTCCGAGGTTAAATCCTCCCACCCAGCAGATGCAAGCAATACTCTTTGTTCCCAAATGCATGTCCATTGATTTGGCTGCATTAAAATGCATAGGAGGCCATGCTGATTACAATGGGGATTTGAATCAGACTTCAAAAGAAAATGTGCTGTGAAAAATGGGGCTTTCCAAAGACCCATGCCAAAGACAGGCATGTTAAGAGCTTATTCCAACAGCACTCTGCAGAAGGAAACAACTTACTGAGGCAAGAGTGACAACCCAATGGTAGTCTGCACCGAGCTGCAGCAGGAGCATTCACAACCCACTGATGAAGGAAGCCTTTTGGAACAGTGAGTTAACACCTAGTTGTTGTTGAGGAGTATCTGCACCTGTTGGTACAGCCCTATTTTAGGCTTTCAGTTCTGTCAGTGTTCATGCGCAAAGTACATCCTATCTCATCTCTTTGAATCAGCGTAATAAGTTAATAAAAAACAATAAGCCAACACAAAAACCTGGCAGATGCTGCAGAGAGGGTGCAGCACAGCAGAGCTGACCCACACTGCTGAACAGAAAGATGCCATCCTGCTATAGAATGACAATAGATGGCTACAGTTTTACAGAAGAAAAATGGAAAATGGATTTACTTGGTATGGGAGAACAGTTCAAAGGCACAGAGCTGTGGGCATTCTGCAGTACTGTCCCTAAAGGTTACTGTTCTTGCTTCATACAAGCAGATGATCAACAAATCCATGACCTGACCACCCCACTCCACACTGCTCCTGCTGCTCCCAACTACCAGGCTGCAGGCCTTGGGGGCCTGATCCAGCTATTTGAACATGATCCAGACCCATTCAATGAGACCCCACTCCTTGAGTTCAGATGGCCCTAAGGCAGTCCTCAGGCTATCAATGTGTGACCAGCAATGTAGAAAGAAGCTTCTAAGCACCAAGATCTCATGTTCATAGACTGGAGGAGCTGCTGGAACCACTCCCTGGCTCTGGCCACTTCCCAAACTGATGAGTTTCTCTTTTGGTTCCTCAGATGTCAAGCGACAGCTGTTTAAAAAGCAGTGGTAAGAAAGGTTCTGCATCTCCTGCCCTCCCTCTCCCACCTCCTGGCCCTCAGTGGCTGAAGGAATTCTCTCTCCTCTCCTAAAACAAGGCTCCTCCCTTTCTCTGACAGGTCTGTCAGCACAGAGACACCAAAGAGAACAGACCTGAAGCCTTCTCCAGCCTGGTAATTCTTGAATTCCTCTACTATCTGCCAGCAAACAACTCCTCCAGCTCTTTAAATAGCAATCAGCTCTTCACTTCTCGTGTCCTCTGAAACACCACGTACATTCACATCTCTTTCAAAGCAGTAATTGTGCAAGTTAGTAATTCTTAATAATTATAGTGAAGATGCCTCGGCTATTCCCGGCTAGTCCTTATACAGATGCAAATATATCCTTTTTAGAGAGATGCAGAGCCACGTTTCATCTCACAGCCTAATGGCACTTCCTTACAGGGCTGCAAATTCCCCTGTGTGCTGTGGTTTAGTCCTTCCCTTAGAAAAAGTGGTTATCAATGTAACAGTACCTGTGAAGCTGCATGAAGACAGGAAGGGAAAACCTCTTTTGTCTCTCCGTTACTGAAGGAAGCTTCTTTTTGCTGGTGATGTTCTCCTTCAATAACTACAGTAGGACTGGCACTGAAAGGAGGGAGATGTTGCCATGAGCAGTTTGGTTCTGCCATGGCACAAGGATGGGAAACACTGGTGCTTATTAACCACTGGTACTCCTCACATCATTAGGGACACAAATATTGCCAGGATATTTCATTGGCATATTTCCATGCTCAGAAACAAAAAACGACACTAAGAAATACATTCTGATCAACCTGATCTAGTTAAAGGTGTCCCTGCTCATTGCATTGGGGTTGGAACTGGATGAGCTCTGAAGGTCCCTTCTGACCAAAACCGTTCTGTGATTCCATGATTTACAACAAAGTAAATTCAGATGTAGAATTCAACTGTTAGGTCCTATGACCCATCACACTGCTTTGAATTCCTTTGTTGCACTGATGAACCCACATACAGCACTGGTTATGCTTGATATTTCCCTTATCATTATTCTTGGTGGTAGCAGCAGTGGTTTGTGTTATACCTCAGTTACTGGACTGTTCTTATCTCAACCCATGGGGATTTCATTCTCTCGATTCTCCTCCCCATCCCTCTGAGAGCAGGGGGAAGAAGGGGGAGTGAGAAAGCAGCTGCGAGGTTCTGAGTTACAGAATGGGCTCAAACCATGATATAGCCCAATGAGAAAGTGGGCTGGCTCAGGCTGTGTGTCCTAGGCAAGCAAGAACAGGAACCCTGAATATGGAATTCCAGCCTTTGCTTTAAAGCAACCACTCTGACACCTGAACACAAGGAGGCCGGGGATCACCGTCAGCCACTTCCATCCTCTGCTGTTTCACCATAGAGTCAGGATTCGCATCCCAGCCCAAACACTCCAGCTGGGGAAAAGGATGACTGAAATGCAGGAGTTAAGAGAGAAATGTTGAAATCTTAATGCCATCATTGCAGCCAAAAGCAAGTGCAGAACCATCATCTTTCTTTCAAACACACCCACCACCTGAACACTATTTCCAGAACAAGCTGCACTTTGCTAGGATGAACCTCCTTGAGGACTAGATGGAAAAGTAAGACCTCCAGCCTTTTTTTGCTAGAAACCCTGTGCCTAAGGCAGAAACAACACAGCACCAGTGCCAGTGAAACTGTGTCCCCAGCCCTATGCAATGTCAGCATGGAGCAGAGCAGAACAGGCTCTTGCAGCTCCTCAGCTCGCTCAACACAGACATCACACTGGCAGGGCCCAGCGCTGTGCTTCAGTGTGCTTCAGCTAGCTGCAAAAACCCTGTTTTCAAACCAGCACAGCCCACAGATGCCTGGGAGCATGGCCTGACTCCCGAAAGCTGCAGAGACGTGGAGGCTTTCACACTCTTCTGCAGCGTGAACGAAGATGGGGCACAATCTGGCCATGATCCAGACAACAAATACACAGCTCAGGAAGCCAGCATGAGATTTGTCTTAGAAGCCTGGTAAAGAACAGTGAATTCAAACAGAGAGAGAGAAGAAGGTGAAGGTCTTCACTTTGGACTCATTCCACCTAGAGCAAAACTCTCACTTGAATTGTTCTATGTACTGTTTTCTTGCATTTATCTGATAGTTCCTGCTCTTTGTGCAGCAATTTCCTATTCAGAACTACCACTGTGAGCAGTTTTCAGAATACCCATGACATTCCACCCTTAATTTCTGAGCATTTTGCAACTTCTATTTGTAGATGCGTGAGCATGGCTCAAATGTGACAAGTCTAAAGGATGAAGGCTCTTGCAGGAAAAGACTGAACTGCTATCCAGGAAACTTACTGTCATTTCCCAGGTCTGCCACGATGCTCATCTTGATGAAGTATCATGCCTCAATGCTTTGCACGCCTCAGTTCTTTAGTGGTAAAATGAGATCAAGGATAGCAAATGTTGCCACCAGAGCTCTCTGAGGCACGTCAGGAGGACAGGCCCATGGGGACAGCCTTCCTTGCACTTACCCTTGGCCCTTCTCACCCTCTTTGCTTCTAAACCTTCTGTTTGGATATGGGGACAAGGATAACAAGGGATGTCACAGGGCTGTAAAATGGGAATAAAAACAGTAATGTCAAATGTATACTCAAAAAACAAACCAAACCCACATCTCATTAGGATTCTTCATAAACACCAGTTAATGTAAAATAGAATCACAGAATGGCTTGGGTTGGAGGGATCTTCAAAGCTCATCTGAGTCCAGTCCCCATGCAATGAGCAGGGACATCTCCAACTAGAGCAGGTTGCTCAGAACCACATCCAGTCTGCATGCAGGACTGAAGCTGGAATCTCACTACTAATGCTCCCTGTACCCCAGCCTAGGCTCACTCCACACCTCTCCACCTTGACCATCAGTGTCCTGTCTCTGGTCCAGCCAGCACTGACAGCCACATGCTGGGGATCATTTACACCATTCACACCAGGTAAGTCACACTGAAGGGAGTTCACCACATCCCTGGCTGCCAATGGACTCCCCTTCAGGAAAAGCAACAGCTGTGGGGAGGGCAAAGAGGACATTGACCTGTTAGGAAGCATCATCCTCCAGACCACATCTTAGAGGGTCAAGGGTCAGCATTGAGCATGCCCCTGAGCATCCCATAGTTGCTCTCAACATCCTATGCTCAGATTATAGCTGAACAACAAGTACCACATCCCTGTTTAAGCGATGCATGAATTATTGATGATATTCAGGAGCCTTATTAAACTGTCTAGTGGGCCAGCAAGAACATTCAGTAGTTCAAATGCATCAAAATGCATAATAAAGCTTTCTATTTTGAAGTTTGGCCGTCAGAGAAAAGAACCCTGGCAAATCTATAATTTTGTGTAATTTCCCTTGGATGCTCACTGTAATAGCCGTAGTATTTATGACACTGTGAGTCATATCCATACATTCCTCTGATAGCAAAGACACCATTATCCAAACTATTTGAAATCAGAGTCCTTATGCAGGAAAATATTCTACTAAAGGCAAGGCTTGCTTATTTGCCTTACACTATATGCTTAGTCTACAAATATGTACTATTTCTGTACATACATCTGTGTCCATGAAATGCCTATAAATAAGTGTTACAAAAGAAGTATCAACATTATGAGAAACACCTTCTAGTAATCCTTTAGATTCTTCCTATAAAATTGAGAATTCAGTTTAATTGCCTTCTTACTATGGGCACAGAGGAACACTTGTCATGTGATAATTAAATCACAAAGCCTCTCAGAAAAAACCCAGGCTATTGCAGGTTCAGAACATGCTATTCTGCCTTATCCTGCCAGAACTTGTGCCCTTCATTCAGCTCAATCAGAAGACAAAACCTGAAGTTCTCAGCAGCACGGGGCAGAGCTGTTCCCAGTCATCCTCGGTGAATTTAAGGCAACAAAAGACGTTTCTGCACCCAGCCCTGGCAGGTATTCAGCTAACAACTTGAGCAAGTTCCTGCACTGAGTCAGCCTCTCTCTTCCCTTCCTCCTCTTCACACGCTGTGTAGGAGACTGCAGCTCCTGAGGCTGTACCCCCTTGCTGATTGTTGACACAGTTTTCACAGCTCCCAGGCCCCTTCCGGGTAAGACCCTGCGCACAGCTTCCAGGATTTCACACATCCATCCCATGCTGGTAACAATCACACAGTGCAAATCCCAGCAGTGAAACACTGATTCTGAAAGACTCAAGGTCCTGATTCAAGGAACCCTTCAGCAGATTGGGACTCACAGGCCAGCCCTGTTACAGTGAAGCACTACTTGGTGTTTGGAGAGATGCTGTCACATATGATATTCAAAGGCATTTAATAGGATCCGGCTGTTACATAAATATTATGTACCTTTGATTCCCCAAACCCACATACAACTTCGCATTTAATATCCTTCACTCCCTGCTTGCAATCACCATCCACATAAAAGTCACTAACTTGAGAAAATGTTTAATCTGGAGATGTTACAGCCTATGACGGTCTATGAGATCACGCAGAAATGAGCCACAACATCCAAAATGTCAGCCCTTTGCATGAGACCTGCTCCAAACCCAGGAAAGAGATACGGAAGCTGCAAACACTGAACACTCTCAGATGATGTTCTGATAGACAAAGAACTGCTACAAACAGGTAATTTAGCCTCAGAAGTCACTAAAAACCCGATACACTTCCAGAATTACATACACCCCAGCAATGCCATTGCAATGAGTTTCCACATAGTATTACAGCAACCTCTATTATAAAAGATAGGAGCCACAACTCTGGGCAGTAGTTTGTCCTTGGATCTTCATCTTCTCTAGAGTTAGTATCTACATCTGTGCAAAACAGGAAAGGGAGAACAGGGCCTCTTGTCCAAAAGGAGCTACCTCTTCTGTCACCTTCAAACATCAAATAAAGCAGGAGGCCTCACTCCTTTCTTCTCTTTCCTTCTTTATCAAAAACCTGCCACCACTGACTAAACTGAATTAGCTTAGAAAATTCTATACAGATTTTCAAGCTTGACCTCTGAGAAACTCATCTCCAAACACCGCTTCCATTACAGCATCCCTCCTGCCCCTTAGGAGCCCTCTCAGACTCTTAGGAAGCCTGGTGCTTGATTTCAGTATTTTCTCATTTTTCCTCAGTCACAGAGAAACAAAAAAGGAGTCCCTGAGCAGCACACAGTGAAAGAGGAAATTCCACCTCAGCATGCAGGGCTCTCTCAGAGCCAAGAGCAGAGGTGAATTCAGCTCTGTAGCTATTATTCACAAAGTGCTTCCAGCAAACTTTGAACTTGTCTCTGGGAGATGAAATCTTCTACATCAGTATAAGACAACTTCATAAACCCACCTGCAAACTATATAGGGCTCTGAATTCATCGTTGCTTGGGGCAGTGATGGGGCCGATAGCCATCTCCTGATAAAAATCCTCTTCTGGAATCCATGGCGCAGGACACAGCCTATACACAAAAACAGGGAAGAATATCCTCTGGTCTCACTCCAGCAGCTTCACATCCCTCTTGTGCTGCTGTCCCAGAGCTGGATACAGAACTCCAGCTGAACATGACCTCGTCCATCGGCCTAACTTGAAGCATGCTCTGACCAGTCAGCATAGTGCCCCATTAGCTCCCTGGGCTTCCTGTGGGGCTTAGAGGCACACAACATGCTGGACTGCATTTACAGACATGATGTCTGTAGTTACAGACATGATACAGATGCTCATAAAACATTCTCCTAAGAACAGAATGAATCAACCCAACCTGAAAATCAGTCTAAACATCCTGAAATAATTGTGGCATCTTCAGTTTGAAGAACACCAACTTTAAACCGCAAAAGGTTGGAATATTATTGAGACTACTGAGAGAAATATCCCTCAGCCCCAATAGAACACATTTTATTTAAATTAGCATTACACCTAAGAGCTTTAGCGCATATTTTCTTCTCAGGCAGTCCTTATTACTTTGTGACTGTTTCATATCACCCCTAAATAACACTGTCAGAAGCTAAATGAATAGAGTGTGCTACACTTATAGGTGATTTATACAGAACTAAAACACATATCGGGAGCCATATTTCTATCCTCAGTCTCTAGATACTGTTCCCTTTGGCTTCTAAGGATTATGTGCCTTTGTGCCCTGAATTTGTAACCAGCTGATTTACATATGCACACACTCCTGAACTGCGGCACACACAACTTGGCCCAAAGTTGGAAGTTTCCGTTTGGGAATGAAGTGCTTCCCCAACCTGTCCTCCTGAACGTCTCCTAGAGCCACTACTAGGATCACTGGGCATCACTCATTAGAGGCACTCCTCTGCTTCTGAGAGAAGAGGGGGAAAACAGACAGGAAGAATAATGTCCAATCTCACTCAACAAGCACATGGAATGCATTGGAGGAGTTACAGCCATAGGGACTTATGGACCCACTGACATGAACAGAAAAACCCTTACTGGCGAGGTCAGATAGTGAAGAGCTGGGCACTGAAGGTCACTCATGTCCATAAAGTGCCTGTGTCTTCCCATTGGTCTTTTATAAGTCATCCTAAGGAAGGTCCAAGGACTCTTGCAAACATTTTGTGGATAGTAGTGAACAAAGCAACAATCACAAAGGAAAATACATCACATGAAGAAAACATGACTCTGAAACACAATCATTCTATTTGTAAAGCTGATCATCAGCTAGGGATAAATCAGACTATGGTAACTGTGTTGGCTACTACAGTAGTGTTGGTAATGGAGGAAGCACACAACTGAAGAACTGGTAATTAGAGGTCTAACGCCTGCAACATCATTCCTCTGATTTAGCTGCTCAGTGCCCTGGATAATATATTCCATTTGCTAATAGAGGTATTTTTAAATGCAACTTCAAACCTGGCATTTTAAACCATTCAAGGATATTTTTCCACTTGATTCACACAGTTCAGAGCCCCAGGACTGGCTCAGAAACAAGAACCATGGCCCTTTGTGCTCAGCAAACCAATGCCAGGCACAGAGAGGGCAGAGCTTTTGGAGAGCAGCACGTACACAAGAAAATTTGCCATCTTGTAAAATGATTGTTTCCTCACATGGCTTTAGGCATTATATTGCTCACTGTGCCAACTTAAACACATTCAAAACACACTCAGGCATACATGATACTGATCACTGCTGGCAGGATATATTAAGGTTATTATATTCTCACCTGTTTCTTATATTATTCTCTAAGCATCTGCTATTTGCCACTGTTGGAGGCAGGATACCAGGCTGTCAGTAACTGTTATGTCAAGGAAACAAATGGACTGCTCAAGAAAAAGCTGTGAAAAAAATGAAGATGGGAAAAAGAGAGAGAAAAAAAGTGGCTAAAGGTGGAACTATAGAGCCCCAGAAGTAAGGACCAGGGATCCTTCAATAAGAGATTCCAGGGTGAGCACTGAGGGTGCAGAAAATAGAAAGCAACAGCACAGCAATCAGATGAGGAAAGGTTTTACTCCATGTTGCTGCTGGAATGGAATTACCTCAAGGGAGGTAATGGAAAAAGATGAACAAACTGAGGAAAAAACAGGGATGTCAGCATGAGGTGAGGAGCTGAATAGGAGGGGTTTTGATGGGTCACAAAGGGATATATTACTCAAGCCATTCTAAGTGGTCAAGATGATTAGCCAGCCTGGATGGAAGGCCCAGAGCAACACCACAGAGCAACTACGAGAACTGAACTCCTAAGAAATGTAGAGAGCCATTAAATTAAACACTGACAGGAGCCACAAAAATGACCGAAGTGTGGGGAAAGCGAAGAGTGCTCAAACACCACATCTGTAACTTGATTCATCTTTGTCAGGGTGATTTTATGGATACCTCAACAACAGCAGAAATCTGTTCAGTCTCCTGGAAAACATCACCCCATGGCCATCAGGAAGCAGAAAGCTGTAGAGATGATTGCAACTGCAGAAACCCGGTCTCTGCATGTGATGGGAACCTCAAACAGCCCTCTCGGATAACCTGAAATGTTTTTTAATACACTTAATAAAGGAAGTTACAGGGGGGTCAGGGATAGGAGCTGTGCCAGCATTTGCAAACGGCTCAGTGACACATCACTTACTGACTGTAAGAATATCCTCACATGAAAGTGCTACAGAACACTTCAGAAATCACTGCTCATCATCAAGATGCAATTTTAATGAGGAGCCATCAGTGAATGGAAGTGCTTTTAACTAGGCCTACAGAGACAAGTTTCTCAGCCCAATGCAACTCAGAACTGGCTTAAGTGGTAAATATTGTCAAACTCGGCAACAGCCAAACAACTCAGTCCCCTTGATATGCCCTGTCAGAGATCAGAAACTGTAATGCAGACAAACATAAGTCTGCTTGTCCAGGATCAGAGTTGCAGCAGCGAATGATGTGCCCCACTTACAGAGGGGTGAGCTCTATGTGGAAATCAGACTTAAGAACACACACTGGAGTCAGGGCAGAAAAATGCAATGTGAGGTCCCAGGGCCATGCTGGAGCTACAGAATTTAATGACACATTTGGATGTTTGAAGAAAGGCAATTTTGTCCAAGGTTAGAAAGGTGATGTTGTTTCAGCTTGCGGTGTCAGTGAGGATATTAGCAGAATGTGGTGTTCTACTGTTCCATAACAGCCAACTCTGATATCCACAGCTCAAAAGGATGCTGGAAAACTGGGAGAGAAACACACAGAATTTGAGGGCCTGGAAAGGGATTGCGTAGGAAGAGTTTAAATTATATGAGCACTTCAGCAGAAGGAAGACTGAACAATGATTTGTCCACACCATGGGAAATGATTTCCATTACGAGCAAGCTGCTTAATTAAGTAGGCAAAGGAAGAAGATTTGACAGATGGAACAAGGAACTAAGCTAAGATTGGAAATTTTTTAGGTTTATTTTTTGTTAAATCACTGGAAACAACCACCCTCAGGACACCTTTGAGTCCACATTCTCTAAATAAGGCTCAATACACTTCTGAAAGGCAAAGAGAAATCTCTGGATGACATTCTCTATAGCCTGTGTTATCAAGAGGTCAAACACCATAATCCGAACAACCCTGTACAGCTTACAGACCAAGGGCTTCTCATATTCGCACTCGAATGCTCACACTTACATCCTTACCTGAGGTAGTGCATTTGCACTCAGTTTTAGGAACCGGAGAAGGTGATATCTAAAAATAGGTAAGTTATTGAGACAAGAGACCGCCTCGAAACAGCTACATTCACATCCATTCCAGCATTCAGCTATGATTTTATTGTCATAAGCGAAGCACATAATTCTGGGTACCATAAAATCCAAAAATACAGGCTTTTCAAATAAAGCCCATATTAAAATTAAACCATAACTGTAAGAGTTTCAGTAGGCCTACAATAGCCCCCATTAGAACCATTAAAATTACAGTCTTTCAGATAACAATGTCCACAATAACTGTTTGCAAACCACTCCATACATTAAACTGTGGATAATTAATATGCTTCTGCAATCTTTTTCATTTTTTCCTTTGCAAGAAATAGCTGTTAGAAAACCACACAAGTCTGCCCAGAGCTTCCTGAATGGTGCATATGCTGAAAAAGAACAGAGCTCAGCATCCGTGGTTTGATGCTGCAACTCTTGGCATCAAAACACACTCCTGAATTACGTATTTTGGCTGAAACAAGCCTGCTGGTTAAAACCCAATGGCAAAATGCTTTGTGGGACAAGCCTCATGCTACTGTGTCTTCTCTCTGCGATAGTAACTCCTCGCACACAATCAAGGTGTTGGAGGAGCAAGCAGGAGCGAGAGACCTGCAAATCCCATGGTCACAAACATATTTCATCTTCTGCAGTCCCTGAGCTGACAAAGATTTTCTAGCTTCAGTTTCACCATAAAGCCTGGAACATCCAAGTCTGGAAGATTTTATTGCTGTTTAACAGAGAGAGGAAAAGCACGACTTGTCCTGGTCGAAGAGATAGCATTTACACCCAAGAAACAACCCCAGGTCCCAGTGAGCAAACATAAGGGGTATCACTATTGGAATGCTCACGTGTCAGGTTGGATCCTGCACTGTGCTTCTCATTCCCATGAAACTCCCACAAAGGAGGCTGGAGCCATGCAGGTGGAGCTGAGCTGGTTGAGGACTGAAACCAGCTGACGTTGTTGATGGAGCTGATCTCACCTTCTGCTGCAGATACCCCATACTCCCTGCGCCACTTACGTAGGTAGAACAACCTTGATAGAACCATGAAACCCCAGACTGCTGGGAGGGTGGAAGGGACCTTAAAGCTCATCCAGTTCCAACCCCTGCCACAGGCAGGGACACCTTCCACTAGAGCAGGTTGCTCCAAGACCCATCCAACCTGGCCTTGAACACTTCCACTTTGCTGCTGCAAAAAAGGGGCTGGAACCCCTTGTCCTACCGCAACAGGCCCTGTTAAAAAGTCTCTCCCCATCTTTCATAAGGAAGGTCCCTTTTAAGTACTGAAAAGCTGCAGTAAGGTCTCCCCAGAGTGCTCTCCAGAAAGGAGAGGTAATGGCATTTCTCTAATGTTGGTTGACTTATGTCTAGAATGTGCAACTCAACAGCTGAGGAACGCACCGTTTCTATTCATGCTGCATTACACAGGAGCGCACATGTTACAATCCTGTGTCATCAGAACAAAGGTAGCAGAAGCCTCAGCCATACCACTGCAGCTCTGTAGCAAAATTACAGCCCCTTGAACATTTTATGAGCTCTGGTGATGACAGCCTTTGCATTGGGCTGATGGTTCAAACTCATCTGATTTTCAAAAGTTACAGCATTTAATTAGCGTTAGTAATAAAGATTATAGCAGTCAACAGGAAAAGCAGGATGAGAGCATCTGCCCTGAAACATGGCAGGGGGAGAGGGGGGGTTAAAAAAGCCCACAATATTATGAGTTATTAACAACCAAAGAAATAACCTACTGGAGCAATATCCAATAGGGAGCAGCTGCCTCTTATCCTTGGGGTGAAAGTCACTTGGTACTTTTGCACCTCAAAACATTTTGACTTTGATGTGGTGTAAAACCCTCTTCACCAGACAGGTTCCTTTCTGTGCATTTTCTAAGCGACTAAATCCTAGCACTCCATTTTGACTTTTATTGCTTTTCAGAGAGCTATATAATGATTCATCATTACTGTAATCTTTAAGCAGCTTTGTTCCTATTTGTTGCTATATATATTAAATAGAAATTGCTCTTTGAATTCACCTCTAAAGTCAGCCTCAATTTTTCATCTAGCAAGAATGGTATCTCCAGTCATCATCTGAATGCAGCAAAGTGAGAAAACCTTTTGCATAATACAAATATCTGCATTCACTGAGAGGAGGCTGATGCCACCACCTACTGTGAATGCATTTTATAAGTGGTACAAAGGCAGAGAGATTTCAAATGTTGTAGCACATTCTCTTAAAGACACTCCAGACACCATCAGGAAAGCACAGTTTTATCTCAACTGAACATCTTTTGGACCCCAGGCTTTGATCGCCGGGAGCTGGTTTACAACCTGCTTCCAAATCATAAATTTCAAATCAACTATTTCCTCCCCAAAAGGCTGCTCAGGGCAGTGGTGGAATCACCGACCCTGGAAGGGTTCCCAGACAAGGCCCTTGGTGACTGGCATGGTTTAAAAAAACGTACCTGTGAACTGCTTATTGGTGCCAAGATACATTCCTATCACATCATAGAACCATCAAAGCAAAAGACCTTTAAGAACATCAAGTCCAACCATTGCCCCAGGTCTGGCAAGTCCACCACTAGTCATGTCACTAATGGCCTCACAGGGATCCCAGCACCACTGCTGTCAGGTTATTGCTTGGCCCAGTTGCCATCATGCTTAGCCCCTCCTTGCAGCAGAGCATCAAAAGGGCACACCAAGAAGAGCCCAGCCTTTGCTCTACAACATGGGTCTGTCAGGCAGAGGAAGGTATCAGCACAGTGCATGTGAAACGCAGCACTGACCGCCCCCATTTAAACACAGAACCCCAGCCTGGTTTGTGTTGGAAGGGACTTTAAAGTTCCTCCAGTTCCAACCCCTTACATGGGCAGGGACACCTTCCACTAGAGCGGCTTACTCCAAGCCCCACCAACCTGGCCTTGAACACTGTCAGAGATGGGGCAGCTTCTCTAGGCACTCTGTGCCAGCGCCTCAGCACTCTCATAAGGAACAGCTTCTGCCTGATTTTAAAACTCACCGTTATTAACTCCAGCAAATAGCTCTTAACTTCCACATAATTAGAGATTAATGCAAAACTTTATTACTGACAAGAAAGGCTGCTTTAGAAGCAATCAGTAGTTCAAATGTCCTGGCTTGATTTCCCAAGCGGATGACAGTCCACAGTAAGGCTCAGATTCGCATCTGCTGCTATAGACCAAAGTATATGTGAACACACTCCAACATTTTGCTGTTTTCATATAATCACAGAATCACAGAACAGTTTGGGTGGGAAGAAACCTCCAAAGCTCATCCAGTCCAGCCCCTGCAATGAGCAGGGACATCTCCAACCAGACCAGGCTGCTCACAACCACATCCAGCCTGGCCTGCAATGTCTCCAGGATGGAGCATCCACCTCTCTAGACAACCTGTGCGAGGATTTTACCACCCTCCCTCTACAAAGTTTCTTCCTCACATCCAGCCTAAATCTCCTCTTTTAGTTTAAACCCATCACCACTCATTCTGCTGCAACAGCCCCTGCTGAAAAGTCTCTCCCCATTCTTCTCATAGCCCTTTTTTGAGCTTGCTGGGATAGGTGCACCAAGATGACCAAAACAGCTGCTGGTCACAAAGCATCAAATTAATTTTGAGATCATGTCTGTGAGTAGCATCTTACTTTAACCCTGACAGTTCTCATCTCCATCCTGCCTGTGTGCAAACAGCACTGAATGGGATGAGCTTACTAGCGTTTCCTGCACAGGCAGTTTTTCAATGCTCACCACCCTTCATAAGTGCTGTCTTAGGGGGAAGTCATCCACATAGAATCACAGAATCATAGAATAGTTAGGGCTGGAAAGGACCTTAAGACCATCCATTTCCAATCCCCCTTCCAGGGACAGGGACACCTCCCACTAAACCATGCTGCCCCAGGCTATGTCCAACCCGGCCTTGAACATCACCAGCGATGGAGCATTCACAACTTCCCTGGGCAACCCATTCCAGTGTCTCATCCCCCTTACAGTAAAGAATTTCTTCCTCAGATCCAATCTAATGACTTTACACTGCTATTACAAAGGTGTTACTCTACCAGGTGCTGTTTTCACCTCTGTGAATGCAGCTGGGGGATCATTCTCTTCCTTGTGGGCACTGATGCCCAGCTCTAAGTTCTACGTGGGTAGAGAGGAAAAGCTACTCCCCGGGCATCATCACATCCCCAGCAGGGCTTGTGGCTCCTCTATTCACACACAGCAGCAAACCCACCCAAGACACAGCAGCAAGACCCAATTCTGCTCCTCCATCTCCAACACAGATGTTGGGCAGAGCATCAGAGGTTTCCTCAACAGGATCCCAAAGGAGCAAGTTGCAAAAACAAAGCAGCCCGTTCTTGCCTGGACCAAATTACAGCCAAAATGGGGGATTCTTCTCCAGCCTTCCCTATGGGGTCTGTCAGTGCCCAGTCAAGCACAGCACAGCAGCCCTGGGGAGGCGGAGGAGGCAGTAAGAAATGCTCTGACCAAACTGCTCAGATATATTCCAGTCATGAAGCCCTGACTAGGGACAGCAGAAGTGACTAAATTGTTTTGCAGTGCTGATGACAGTCCTGCTCTTTTCCTGAAGAGCAGTTGTTAATGACACATTCGTTCTGTCAGGATGCCACAGCAACACTTCTGGAACTGTCACACAGCAATGGCAGTGCTGGCTGTGCTATCTCCATAGATCTGCAATGACAGAAACATGCACAAAACCCTTCCTGCATGATCCAGGTATGGAATCCGGGCAGCACCCTCCCATTCTGCATAGTCAGGGTCTACGCTCACATGCTCAGGAGCCAACATGCAGACACATGTGGGTCAACCAGGAGAACCAAACCAGAGGTATCCAATGCCCAGCACCCTTGGTTTTCCAAGGGAAATTGTCTGAAAACTTCCCTTTCAGCTTGACCTTTACAGAGCAAAGCTCCCACAAGAGAGCTCAAGACAACATAAAAAAGCGTGTCCCGCTGGTAGAGAGGAACAGCATCGGCTGCTATGGGTTTTGTTAGGGATTCCCCAAGGAAAGCACCTTCCCAAACAAGCCTAAGGAAATCTGATGGCAGTTTTTCTCTCCGGGGAATTGGTGCAAACGCCCTGAAGCCAAGTCTGCAGAGGTGGTGAAGCAGTTACAGATGAGCAAAACTGTCCACAGAGCTGGGAAAGCAAAACCCACAGAAGCCACTCACACACAGGCTGCTTCCAAAACCAATCCCCTTCTCTACTTCCAAACATGCAGATCAACCCTCGGGACAATAAAATTCCCTCTTTCTCAGGGAAAAACGCCTCTTTTCTTCCTTTGACTGTAACTTCACTCCTCCAAAAGCCACCTCCTCCCTGCTGCAGCGTTTTCTCTCTCTCAGTTGGGTGTCCTCTGTCCTCCCCACGTTCAGGGGAGCGGAATGAAGGGACCTGTAGAGTGCACTGTGAACCTCCTTCTGAACCAAAGCATAACCCAGTCCACTGCAGCCAACCCCTTGGAAAGGTCATATGCCAGGAAGAAGCAAACCCTCCCAGGTGCATTCCACACAGACCGAGGCAAGTTTGTTCCAATTAAGTGCCACAACTTTATTGCCAGGCATGAAAAGTACCGCTTGGGCATCCTTTGCTGTCCCCTCCCTGCTGCACACACACACATCTATTCTTGTCTGGCATTAGGCTGCAAATTAAACCCTGTTCCCACTGGAAGATCTCTTTAATTCCATAGCCCAGACAGAGGAGAGGAACGCATCTCCCAGCAAGGATAACGACACATTGCACAGGCAGCAGCACCTACCTCAGTGAGCTGACAGACCAAGCACGGCAACATAATTCCTCTTGGATGGAGACATTTCCCTAGCTCAGACCGCTGGGGCTCTGCCGCTGTGCCCAGTGTCTCGGACACACCAGGACAGCATCTTCTGTGAGCAGCACAGCATCCCTCACACACCGACCTGCAGCGCGGCAGCCGGGAGAGCAGCAGCAGTTGAATTGCTGCACATGTATCTCTGCAGATTATTTCCTGCTCCAACACTTGGCGTAAAGGCAGATGCTCTTAACCCCCTGGAGGCCTGTGCCTCTGTTCCCTCGCGGCAGGGGCGAGTGAGCAACTCCAGACACTCTGCTGTGAGGCAGAAGGTAACTGGAGACACACAGGGCATCCTCCGGGCAGCAGTCCTGACCTCGAGTGAGTTGCAGTCACTCTGGGCTCAGGGAGCCGGCCGTGCCCTCGGCAGCGCACAGCACCCCTGTGCCAGCAGGTCCTGGAGCATCACCCGCTGCAGGTCCCGGCACCACCGCGCTGCCCCAGGGCCCGCAGCAGACCCGGACCAGCGCTGGAGGCCACGGCCACGCAGGAGAGGAGGTGGCAGGGGCAGAGGTGGGGAGAGAGAGCGGCAGCGTCACCACCGCCCGGACACACCGGGCTCCTGCTCCGGGCACCGGGTCCCCCGGCCCCCGGCGCTGCCCATCACCCGCGGCAGCTCAGGCGGCAGCTCCAGCGCGGCTCCGGCTCCTGCCTGCGAATGTGACTGGAAAGCATGGCTGAAAAACATGTTACAATTAACAGGAGGGAGGGAGATACTATTGCTCTCCTGCTAGTCTTAAAGGCACATCGCTCACATGTGCGGGCTGGAGGTGCAAGTGCCCGCAGCTCCAGCACCCAACCTGCCTGCATGCAGACAGCCTTTGAGGGAGCCCTGCCTGGATCAGGGCAAAGGAGATCATCCCTGGAGCCAGGAAGGGAAAGGGCAGAAGGCAGGAGAGCTCCTCCACCAGGGAGCAAGGCCTCCCACATCTCCACCTCTGTCCCAGGAGCAAACTCAGGTCCATGATACCCAGCCCAAATGCTTACCCTTGTTACTGGCCCCTCTGACAGCATCCCATCCCGACATGGGTAGCCTGGCCACCCCTGTACCACATCCTACACACAGCCCCTGCCATCATCTCTGGCCGGCAAGGAGTGCCTGGGACACACCAGGAGCAAGGAGCATGCCCTGGCAGGAGAAGTCAGGTTAGTGGCCTTGCTCCCATGGGAAGTGCTAGCCAGGGCTGCATCCACAGCATGGATGGTTTGCACCCTGATGTTACCCAGAAAAGGATGCCCCTTCTGCAACTCAGAGCCAGGAGCTAAACAACACTGACATTCACTGTGCCACATCGGCTAAAGCTGTGATTTCAGCAGGTCTCAGACAAGCTGAAGTATCTGGTGCTCTCACTACCCCTCTCCTGCCCCAGGACTGCAGCCAGGAGCTGTGCACCACCTGAAAGCCATGTTCTCTCTTTTCTGCCCCGATACCCTCTTCTGCATGCCTTGGGATGCTCTGGCTGGTCCTTCAGTGTGTCAGTCTGGAATCATCATGAATAATGCCAGTAGCTCCAGCCCATATTGAACTTTCCCCTACCCTATCCCCAAACAGCCTCTGAAACACCCTGTCTGTCAAACAGGGAATTTGCCCTATTAAACACCTCTGCTTTGCCCTCACTGGTAGCTGTTGCTGCACACAATCTGCTTTTCTGAGCAGGACGGAGTCACGTGAAGCTCCAGACCTTGTTAAACCATTTTGTGTCTCACAGCATCACATTAACACCTTTTATTCCCCAAAGCAGCGGGAGGCACCAGAATTGAGGAGGCTGATACCTGCCTCCATCACCAGGAGGGAAGGTACGAGCACCACAGACACCTGAACCTGAGCATGCACGGACAAAACCACTTTCTCACTAGAGCAATCTGCAAGTTAAGTGGAGTTTAACTGCAGGCTTTTCTGAGAAATACCCTGAAAGAACAAGTACAGACTCCATACCATGAACACAAAATCAGTAAAGAGTCACTGCTGATGCAAATGGACTCACAGGATAATAAATCCCTGCTTTCCTGCGGCTCTTGTGCAGAGGGGCTATTAAAACCTGATCACCTGAGGAGATTAGTGCAATGTCAATGTCCCTGCTTCCAAGCCATGCAGCTTTGTGTGAAACCACCACAGTGAAGTGGCTCTAATTTGTCTTTATTAAGCACTGCATGTCTTTTTGACACCGGAGCTACAAAACATGAGCCAGCAGTAATCAAAATGCCAGCAGAGACACTCAAGGCTTTATGCTCCTGAAGAGTTTCCCCCGAGTATCAAAGATCAAGTTTGCTCTACAGAGCATATCTGAGGATTTCTCAAGTCTAATACTTCATGAACCCATCCTATCAGTATGCAAACACAGCACAGTGACTACATCCACTGCTACAAGTATCTGTCCTGACATGCAGAGGTCTCTGCAACACAGTGAATAGAATATTCTATGTACAGGCAGGATTATCTAAGTGCAAGACTAGAGGAATCGATCAAAACTGGATTCAGAGCAAAGGACTGCCAATTGGATTCATCAGATGAAATGCTGATTTGAGTTATTTCATTGTGTACAATAGAGTGGTTTAGTGGGAAAAACCCAGGCTGCAGGGTCACACCTTACTGTCACCTACTGGATCTGTCACCAAGAACTGCACCCATGTGTGAGAGGGGAGATGTGGGCCACTCTTTGCTGCACAGAGCACATGATGCCCTTGATTCGGAGCAGACTCATTTTAAAACCATTTCAGTGTAAGGAAGACATCCCACTGCAAAGTGTCAGACTATAGAAACCTGAATCCCCAAAGATCACTATAAACAACTACAAGACCCAAAATTCACATGGCAATTGTATAAACTGGATGTTCCACCAAAAATAGGTATTCCAACTAGAGCACACAGCTCTTCACAACAACACTGCAAAGCCCTTCTCAAAGGCTTGAAAGGCAAAATAAATATCTGTCAACCTAAAGAAGCAGAGCCACCATTGCAGTGGTTTCAAAAAAGAGAACCTTGGAAGTCAGAAACCTAACTACAGCTATACACAACTACACAGCATAAACTGTGTTCCTAAAAGATACCCCAGGAATTAGAGCAAAATCAGGAAGAAAAGGAAGTTAAATATTGAATTTAGAGAGGAACTTTTGACAAGGGCACATAGCGATAGGACAAAGGGTGATGGGTTCAAACTTCAATATGGGAGACTGAGATGAGCTCTTAGGCAGAAGTTCTTCCCTGTGAGGGTGCTGAGGCACTGGCACAGGGTGCCCAGAGAAGCTGTGGCTGCCCCATCCCTGGCAGTGTTCAAGGCCAGGTTGGACACAGGGGCTTGGAGCAATCTGCTGTAGTGGAACGTGTCCCTGCTTGGGACAGGGGTTGGAGCTGGATGAGCTTTGAGGTCCCTTCCAGCCCAAACCTTTCTATGACTCTAGTCTATGACTCTATGGTGTGTTGACAATCCCAAGATTTATTTACACTGGGAGAACTTCAGAACTTCCAGAAAGGCATTAGCATGGAAGCCACAGCACCTCACTGGGAGATATCACAGGACCCGTCTGCAGCTTACCCAAGGAGGTGCATGTGAGTCAGAATGGGAGTTTATTGGAAGAAAAAGCCAGGGACCTTGGAGACCTCAATGCCCTTTCAAACACCACATTTGCAAGACAAAAAACCACCTTGTGACCTAGACTGCCTGGAAGCAGATATAACTGCCCATGGATCATTAAAATGTCAGCACTGCATCACTTTTTGGTTCCTAGCCCCTTTTTTTTAATCAGTATTTATATTGTGCTCGAAATACTCTGTTGTATTTAGAAATGAGAATTTCACAGCCCTCCTGGTATCTGTGATTCAGAAATGGAACTATTTGCACTGTGAGAAGGGCTTGCAGAATTCAATGACTGTGTTGGCACAGAGTCAAAAGAGCATGTTTGGCCATCCTGGGGAATAGAGGGGCTCCTCAGCTGCCTTGAGAAAGGTTTCAGCTTCACTGGGCTTCCCTAGAGTTATATTCGAGAAGTCAGTCTTGATTGCTCTGAAAACTTTCAAATGTATTTGATAAATGAATCAGTAAAACAGGACCACAGGAACAGTGCATCAGGCAATCACCTTCTCTATCCTGAATGTCCCTGCTGTCAGAGATATCCGGGCTGAACCTTACAGCCACAATGAGGGATGCTGTCTACAAGTACAAATCAACACATTCCAAAATGGTGTTCTCAAAGAAGAAAAGGCACCATTCAGCAGTTGGGATCTGTGGTTCTGACTGGTGGGTCAGGGACAAAACACAGGTAACTATGAATAAAAGCTCTCAAAAGGTACTAAATGAAGAACAGGCTGTACCAAAATAGGCCAAAACTGACCAGCCAAGAACTGAAACATGAACTCCCATTCAAAGTCAGATAGAATAGGGCTGATTAAACAGCCATACAAACCCCAAGCTGCCAGCAGCAGATCCTCTGTCTCTTGGTGCAGACTAAATGCAGCTTGCAGTAGTGTAGGAAGGTATGCACAGGTAATAGCTTTACTGTAGGGATAACGAGGTTAAACGGAGCTGCCTGATAAAGGAGTTGGCCTGAATTATTTAAACTTCCTGTCTGGCCATATGTGCTGTGAATGGCTGATAAGTGTAGGAAGAACTTGCTACTTTTAGATCTCTTGACTTTCCTGCTCCAGGGCCTCTGTCTCTCCTCCTCAGCAAACAGGAAAGTAATGGGTTCTGCCTCTACCTCTGGTGCTGGCATAATAAATTACTTTGGGCTAACCATTTAAGCTCATAACCCATCCTTTAAAATAGCCCTAACAGTTCCATACACATTTGAGAGGTGCTTTGGAAAATGGCAATGCCACATAGACTCTATCAGCCTCTGCCTGCAACACCATAGACTCCAAACCCAGAAAGGTCTGTGCAAGCAACACAATGACCAAGGTCCATGGGAGACACCGAGACTGTAGCAATATTGTGAATAGAGCTCCTGAACAGGAACCACTGCAGTTGGTGCCAAATGATGAGCGCATGTGCCATCAGCAGTGACCAGAGCTGCACAGGCTTGGGACCCAGTGGCACCGTGTGGCACAGTGAGCTCCACCAAACTCACCAGAGGCCTCCAGGCACCCTTCCCCAGCTCCAGATGCTTTCAGGGACTTTTCTTCCTAAGGGAATTCTTTGTTTCAGCAATAATTTCATAAAAATTTCTATCCAAGTAGAATTTTCTCTTTATACCTGGTTTGGTCATGTATGGGTTTGGGAGAATTCTAAAATAATTCCAGCCCATATATTTGCCAAAATTCGACAGATCTGGGTTCTGTTCATTCCAAGCCACATGGATCAGACCTGTCAAGTCCAGACTCATGGCACCAGCTTTACTCCTCCACCTTCCTCTTCCACCTCTGGAGACCAGCTCTTTGCTTTGCCTTGCTCTTCCCTGCCCTGCTGCTCCCAGATGCAGAATCCCTCCCTTGGGAATTTGCTGCCCTAAATAGCACTTATGAGACCTCTCCATACATGGCTGCACATATTAGCACTGAGGACCTTGTGAAAACTGAACCATTATTGACACCAGAAAGCCATTAAGTGACCACGGGAGCAGTGATCTTCACACAAAACCACACCAGAAACCTGGACACTGTTCCCTTCTGCACCCATGATATGCTGGAGGCCCCTGTCCTCTCCTCCCCTTCCCTTTCCCACTTTCTTAGCTTCAGGCTTTTTCCTGCTGTTCCAGCCACAGGCTGAGGGCTTCATCCAGCATTTTCCATCTGGTCAGACAGAATTTGTCTCCAACTTCATTTGCAGGACACGTTGTGATTGTTCAGCCTGAATATGTTAATCCAGAGCATTAAAAAGGTTAATCTGAACTGGGGTTAGGAGGAAGATGACTAAGAAGTTTTGGCAGGTGGGGTGAAACCTGTCATTCATTTTAGTAGTGAACAATCTAAAATCATTTTCTAGAGACAGGGTTTCTCCATCGCTGCTTTAAAGATGTCATGCTAGCTCCACCTAGCATATTGAATGCTTCTTCTAGCACTGATGAATCTGCCAGGATTAAGTATGGTCACTTCAGTTTGGTTTGGTCACCCATTTATTGTTTGCAATTCAGACTAATGTTTCCATTTCATTCCTTCCCTCGTCTCCCACAGAAAATGGATGGTCTTCAGCTGAGCTCCTAAGGGTAGAGTGATGAAGTAGGCAAAAGACTCTACAAGTAACTGAGGGGAAAGGCACCGCTTTGTTTTGTATCCCATGTATTTTAGAAGTCCATTAGAGTCCCACAGATACACCCTGCTACCAGAACACAGATGGGTATTTAATATAAGTCTATTTCAATGTCACTGGACAACAGAAGTGCTCAGACCACCCCTTACAAATGCTGCCTAATGACTCATCCCTTACAAGCTCCACTGGTCCCAACTGGATCAATATTATCCCATTAAAAATCTCTGCACAGAAGCTAAGCAATACAACCCCTAAAACAGGATTCCTGGAATACTAATTCCAACGAAAAGGCAATCAGACACAATACCACTACTACAGCCTGCCTGATACTTCGTGATTGCCTCTGTATGAAACTTAACAAATGAAACTGGCAATCAACATTTGTGACAACAGAGAAAATCAGGGTTTTGGAAAAGGGATGGGCATTGAGGGAAGCTGCTCACTCACCTGCAGGAATGCAGAAGGGATTACTGGGACTACTAACAGGACGACTTCCCTTCTGTTAGTAGAACTAACAAGGGTTATCACTGCTGGCAGCTACATTCAAAGCAAGGAAGGAAGCTTAGTCCTCCCTATGGAATAGATTCTTACTGAGCATCCCAAAGGGAGCAAGCAAAGGAGAAATCATTCAGGGGACACTTTCCAATGTCTGTGTCACAAGTTTCATGGAAAACTTCACAGCACAGAGGCATCCAGAGGACACGAATCTCACCAAACGCACACTGCAATCCCGGTCTGTGCTTCTGCTTAGAGGCCAAATTGAGGATATAGGGACACAAAAACCCACAGACAAGGGGAGAGTGATGAGCAGAAATTACTTGGATAGGCCTCCAGTAGATAACTTCATTGCCTTTGCAACAGCCACAGGGAGACAAAACACAGCAGCAAAGACATGGCAGAAACATACCAAAGCCATCACAGGTCCTCAGTACAGCATTAACCCACTGGGAGCAGGCTGCTCTGTATATACATTATTAGCAATCCCGCTCCGCAGATGCAGCTCCTTCTGATGCACGTGAAAAAAATTAACTGCACAGGAAAACCATTTGGAAGATGTGGTCTTTTGCAGAGATGGGAAAAGAGCTGATCTGGACCTTTATCACAGCACTGCATTATACCAGAGAGAGATAGAGAAACACAGGTCACATACTCAGCTCACAGGGATTTAAAGAGAGAGTCTGAGGTCCAAAAGCTGCACTACCTTTGCTATGGGGGAATCCTGCTCCTGGTTTACAAATGTACCATCTCTGCTGCACATACTTGGAGCAGGCTGAGCCCATATGCTTGGGTGGCTCCGGGCCCACAGCGAGACACGTGTCAGTTCCACTAGGGCAAGAGGTGCTAAGTGAATCTGCATGCAGATGGGCAGCATGCAAACCAAAGCGAGTGCCAGCTCCCTGGCAGGATGCTGCTGGCAGAGAGGGGGATGCCATGTTGACAGCAGATGCTGTGAATACTTGTTCATAGGTCCAGCTCTGCCCTTTTAAAAGAGTCAACCATAGGAGGCAGGAAAGCACAGGGTTTGTGGGCACCTAGGGACAGAAACAGACTTCCAGGTGCTAGGAAGCAGTAAAGAAGGCAAAATGTGTGCTGCAAGGTTACAGAGCCAGGCAGGATATGAAGGATCTGCAGTAAACAACAGCAGCGGTCCTCAAGGAAAAGAAAGACCAGTCTGAAGCTGCAAGACCCAGAGCAACAGAACTCATTGTTCTGTGTGCTGCAGCAGCACAGCAGGAAACAAACCCTGTTAAGTTTCAGAGGGAAAGTTGGGTTGGTTCAGCCTGGAGAAAAGAAGGCTCCTTAAGGGGAGATCTTAGACCCTTAGCCTAAAGGAGCTCCAGGAAACATGGAGAGGGGCTTTGGACAAGGGCCTGTAGGGATAGGACAACGGAAATTGCTTTAACCTGCCGGAGTGGAGATTGGGATGAGCTCTTAGGCAGAAGTTCTTCCCTGTGAGGGTGCTGAGGTGCTGGCACAGGGTGCCCAGAGAAGCTGTGGCTGCCCCATCCCTGGCAGTGTTCAAGGCCAGGTTGGACACAGGGGCTTGGAGCAATCTGCTCTAGTGGAAGGCATCCCTGCCCATGGCAGGGGTTGGAACTGAGGGAGCTTTGAGGTCCCTTCCAACACAAACCAAGCTAGGATTGTATGCTTCTGTAATTTCTGTGCAGGATCAAGTCTAGATAACAAAGAGATTATACTGTGTATGTCAAATTTCCTCCTGGGTATATTTATAGAGATACTTCTGCAGCGGAATGTCTCCAGCCAGACTATTTAAGACAATGGAAATATTTTCATGGAGAATTAAACAGGAGGATTTGTGGACTCTCATATGTGCATGTACTGCCTACATAGTATTTTGAGAAGAGTTCATATCTTGTTTAGGGTTTTCATGGCATCTCCTCCTGTTTGGCAGTAGTCAGATATAAGAAATTAAATCAAATGCGGTGTGCGAAATATTTCAGTAGTGGTGTTGAAGGTTTTATTACATTTAAAGTGCATTTAAAGATCAGTAGAAAACCCCAGGCATTCGCCAATCCAATGTACTTCTGAGAGTGCCACTGCTCTGCTTTCCACCTTGGAAGAATGACAGGGACTAGCACAGGAGGTGAATTACTGAGTCTTTGACAGAACTAGATTTATATTATTGCAGTTTAGAGCTCGGTGTGTGAGGGGAGAAGACATAAAATGATTATTCAGGGTGTTGGCTGGAGGAAGGCAGATACAGAAGCACAATGAAGCAAGTGCTCCAGTGTTCCCACTGAAAGAGAGACATTGAGGGGCAGGAGTGTGGCCAGAGATGGGCAATGGAGCTGGAGCAGGGCCTGGAGCACAGTGTGATGGGGAATGGCTGAGGGACCTCGGGGTTTAGTGTGGAGAAGAGAAGGCTCAGTGGGTGCCTTATTGCTCCCTACAACTGCCTGAGAGGAGGATGGAGCCAGGAGGGGGCTGGGCTCCGCTCCCAAGGAACAAGGGATGGGACAAGAGGAAGTGGCCTCAAGCTGCACCGGGGAGGTTTGGATGGAGCTGAGGAACAATTCCTCACCCAGAGGGTGCTCAGGCATTGGAACAGGCTGCCCAGGGCAGTGCTGGAGTCACCATCCCTGCGAGTGTTCACACACAGTGGAGATGAGTCCTCAGTGCCATGGGTCAGTGGTGGCCTTGGCAGTGCTGGGAAATGGCTCAAGATTTTAAAGATCTTTTCCAACCTGGCTGATTCTATGATTTTCATGATATTTGGGAGTACTGTGAGTGTGCTGATGAGCAGAGTTTAATACCAGACTCAGTCATTTCCGCTTTGTGATGCTGTTTTTCCCCCTTTGCTTTCTCTGCTGTGTTACAGAAGCTGTGCAAGTCGATAGTCAAACACATGAGTGTCTTCCAAGAAGATTGCTCCTACACTTCTATAAGTCACTGCTTGGAACAAGTGTTTCTGTAAGAAGCTCACTGGTTTTCTTGCTGGGAAGCACAGTCTCTACCTTTCAAATGCTTTTTGGCTATTTCTACTTCTTTCTTCGTGTTCCATCATTCCCCTAAAACAATGAACTTTCCGATCCTTGGGCATCATTCCCGCAGCATTCCAGTAGTGGTTTCACTACTGCTGTGTAGCAGCTAAACTCCACTGTGCTCCTGGGACTTATTCCTTGGGAAAGAAGCAGGAGGCTGCTGGCACTCTGTGTGCCTCTTCCCTGGTGTCTGCATCCAGCCTCCCACTGGCTGTCTGGGAGGAGGGATCGTGTGGAGCCAAGCAGCTCTGCCCGGTGGGAGGTGAGGATGATTTCAGTGCAGCTGCACGTTTGCTCCTGACTCGAGAAGGAAAATGAGATGGGAAAAAAGAAAACTTTCAGCGCTGGCAGCAGGAATACTGCTGGAAACCATTGGGTAGTTAAAGCATCCTCCAGACTGTGCTCCAGGTTTATCACAGGTGTGAGAGTGTTAACAAGAGAAAACCTTTCCAAAGTACTTGAAGCTACTTAATTCTTATTGCCAAAAAAAAGCACTTTTCCCCAAAAATTGCAATTTTGTATTAATTTCATATGATACTGCCTGAGTAATAAAGATATTAAATATTGACTGATTCTCTGCTCTCCTACTGCTCCCAGTGTATCTATGAAGGGTTTCCCAGAGGAGCTTCTGACAGGCTTTAAACAATCAACTGTGACAGCATGGAGGAAAAAGCATTGTCTTACTTGCTAAACTCTAAGCTTGTGGGTTTGCAAGGTGATTTTAGCGCACTTATCGGTGTGTCCTAGATCCCGGCTCCCTTTATGAGCATTGTGCTAGCTCTGGATGTTGACAGGCTTTGGCACCTCATGCTTGTGTGGTCTGACTTGAAATCTCTGAGATGTTGTTCCTCAGACAGTGCTCTTGCAGAGAGGTCCCTGACAGTTTCCAGGGCCATCCATCCATCCATCCATCCATATGTGTGGTTTTGGGGTTTTCCATTATTTAATTGGCTGGTATTTTTCACCCTCCCATTCTCCTCTTCCTGCCACAAATCTGCCTGCTTTTTCTCAGAGGTTTGTCTGCCTTCCATGGGAGGACTTGAACATTAGTCCTTCATGCCTGCTAAGTATCTCTGCTTTGATTACTCTCCCCTGTCATTGATTTATGACATATGTGGAGGCCAAGATAACGTAAGTCAGACATAAGAAAGAATGTAAGAGGTTAATCATGTTGTTTTTTCCTGTTCCTTGACTAATGTCTTAATACAAATGCAGATATGAGACTGGATGATTACAAGTGGAAGTATCTGTCTGTGCTTTGCAAAAGGCTGCCACATCTTAGTTGGATGGGGCTTGGAGCAAGGTGCTCTAGTGGAAGGTGTCCCTGCCCATGGCCCGGGATTGGAACTGGATGAGCTTTAAGGTCCTTTCCAACCCAAACCAGTCTGGGATTCTATGATGTGTAGTGGAATGTGCTGTTGTATTTACAATACTGAACCTCAGCTGAGAGAGAGCACCTGGGAGAAAAAGGAGTCTTAAAAATGTGAACTCTGAAAGTCTGAAATACATCCTTGGGTGGGTTTTAGGACACCCAGCAGTTGACAAGTAACATGACTGAACAGTGCTTCCCACGGCCAGCTGATCTCCAGTCCAAACTGCATTTAGTAAATGCTTTTTACTTTGCTCTTCATTAAGAGCAAGTTTCAGTACACTGATGAGGTCATTGGCTGGATGCAGTGCAAACCTGGGCACTGCAAAGCCAGCATTAGAGAAGCTTTAAAAAAGTCTCTCCTATCATTTCCATTGGTCTCTATCAAGTGCTCTGATAAGATCAAGATCCGTAAGATCCTGTATGTTAAATTCTGCAGCCAGCTGTCTGATAGTGCTGGGGCACTGTCAGAAGCTGTTGTTGGGCAGCCAGAGTGCCCCTTCAAACCCTCTTTTCCGTTGCTGGGCATTTCCCCCTGGCGCAGGATGATTTCACTGGAAGCACTAATCCAATGGAATATAAAAGAAGACACGGACAGCATTTCCAGAGAAAGTTTTTCCTTGGGTTTTAGGCTTCTGTGGTGTCAAACTAGCTGAGATTTGAGACTCGGTCAGAAGAAAACAATTAGCTGGGTACTGCTTTATCAAATCTTGAAGGAAAGAACAAAGGACTTATCTGAAATCTGTGGGTTTTGGTAATAATTGTGACTCTGTAATGAAATCACCCATTATCACAGCAGCTCCAAGGGGGAATTTCAAATGAAATTGGCAGTGGAGGAGGAGTGTATTAACATGAAGATGTGGTTCTGAACAACCTAATCTAGTTGAAGATGTTCCTGCTCATTGCAAGGGGGTTGGACTAGAGGAGCTTTTAAGATCCCTTCCAACCCAAACTATTCCATGATTCTAGGAATGCAGCAGGAAGCAAGGAAGTGAGACACACAGGGAAGGTGCCCCAGCACAACTTAGTTTCAAGCTTTAGTTTGTCTACTGCTGACTGAGTCCAACTGCCCTAAGATACAAAGTGGGCTGAGCAGCTGTGCCTGGTTTAGTGCATGATTTCTTTGTAGTCAGAGCCCAGGTGTGTAGCTTCTTTTTGGTACTGCTTCTGGAGAGGAAAGCTACCTTCCTACCTCAGTACTTTATCTGGGACTGAACCAGATTGAGCCAAATAAGACTTCTTCAGTGTAACACAGTAAAGAATGAGTTTCTATGGTATGGTGAACAGCGAATATTTAAGAATGTGATACTGAAAGGAAGTGTTAAAAATCTGTGAATGAGTCTTACAAGTCTGGAGCCTGAGGTGTGGAAAAAGAGAAGGCACAGGAAGAAATCATAAAATCACAGAATCCCAGACTGGTTTGGGTGGAAGGGGCATTAAAGCTCACCCAGCTCCAATCCCTGCCACAGGCAGGGACACCTTCCACTAGAGCAGGTTGCTCCAAGCCCCTGTGTCCAACCTCACCTTGAACACTGCCAGGGATGGGGCAGCCACAGCTTCTCTGGGCACTCTGTGACAGTGCCTCAATACCCTCACAGGGAAGAACTTCTGCCTAAGAGCTCATCTCAATCTCCACTCTGGCAGGTGAAAGCCATTCCCCTTGTCCTGTGTCTACAGGCCCTTGTCCAAAGCCCCTCTCCATGTTTCCTGGAGCACCTTTAGGCACTGGGAGCTCCCCAGAGCACAGCAGAGGGGCAGGATCCTCTCCCTGAGCTGCTGCTCATGCTCTGGGGGTGCAGCTCGGCACACAGCGGGGGTTCTGGGCTCAAGCCCGATCATGGGGAGCTTCTCTTCACCCAACACCCCAAGTTCTTCTCTTCAGGGCTGCTCATGACTGGCAGAGGGGCTCAAAGGCAATCTAAATTAGAGGACACGGTCACCAAATTGACTTCTGAAGTTTTAAAACAGCCTTCTTGTCATCCCTGAACACCAAAAGCCATGCTTGAAGCTGGATACACACTTCGTCCTTCCTCAACAAATCTCTGCTCCTGCCTGGTCCTAATTGCTGCGTTACCTTGATACGTCACCTCCCATTACATGTGACATGACACAGGGTGACATGAAGAATGTACCCCACTTTAATCTGAACAAATTCTTCAGATTAGTTTTCGGGAAGAACAGGACAGCAAAGATGTTCCGAGGATCAGTTTACTTGAATCATTGCTATACTGTTATCATTAACGAGTTTACTTCCCTTCTCACTGAATAGAAACCAAAAAGCCAGAGTTAAAAAGGCATTGATTTCCTGACAAACAGTGAAGCTCCCACAGACCTCTATTTTATCAAATCCTACAAAAAATTGAATGCTCCACTTCAGCGCTGGTTGGCACTGAACTGTCACCAGCTACTGAGAGACGCTCTTCATATTTCGTTTGAGAAGTGAAGGATATGAGGAAGAAAGATCTCCCTTGCTGGCTTGTTCTAAGCAGACTTGCCGCCCCCACCGTTGTTCTACAAACTAGATGTCCACAGATACAGTGCCTTGGCATTAAATCAAAGAGCAAAAAAAACTTAATAAAATCTTTTGTTAATTATAATCTGAGCTACTGACATTCCTGCTTGCTCATAGGGAGGAGGATAAATGGTGCTTACAGAATCACACCTTCCTGAAGACTGGTACTTAAGGCCAGTAATCTGAGCAGTGAGATGGTAAGAGCAGGCTGTATCTGTGTCTCTTTTTGGAGCACACACATAGAATCATAGAACAGTTAGGCTTGGAAAGGACCTTAATATCATTCAGTTCCAACCCTCTGCTATGGACAGGGACACCTCCCACTAAACCAAGGCTCTGCCCAGCCTGGACTCGAACATCAAATCCATCTGCAGGTCCTGAAGGAGCTGGCAAATGAAGTTGCTAAGCCACAGATTTTTCACATATTTGAAAAATCATGGTAGTCAAGTAAAGTTCCCTACGACTGGAAAAAGGGAAATATAACTCCCATTTTCAAGAAGGGGAAAATGGATGAGCCGGGGAACTACAGAGCAGTCAG
>JASSUY010032016.1:0-12508 GCA_032466535.1 Forpus xanthops
CGGAGGTGTCCCTGCCCATGGCAAGGGGCTGGAACTGGATGATCTTAAGGTCCTTTCCAACCTTAAATAGTCTATGATTCTATAATTCCACACTGTTTTTCCTTTACGTATAAATGGATTTATGGTCTTTCCTAGTTTTGTTCCCCAGTGCTTTGCTGGTTATGTACAGAACACGCGTTTACTTCAGTTTAAAACAGCATTAGTCAAAATAGTACAGTCTCCATGTATAGAAGGATTTGTTTTTGTTTAGATTTGCCTTATTTGAATTTGATTCCTAGGCAACTTCAGCTACACTAAAAGAAGTCCAATTTAAAATTATGAGTTTTCAGGCTTCACTTATTTAGTGAAACTGTTCAAAATCATATGTCAAATCGATCACTACTGTTTTTTCTATAAACAAACACTCGAGCTAGATTTTTATGTGCCCTACATCTAGCAAGGCTAATTTAGCTTGGTACTTGAAGCACTGGCATTCTGTGCTGCCACTAATTTACAAGTGAATGTTCGCTTTATGTAGATGTAAATGCCCACTTAAATTGGAGATCCAGCCCTTTCACCATCTGCGATTAGATTCACAAGTCAAAGTCTGTTCTTGCTTACACCAAAGTGAGTTCTTCTCAGATTGGTAGGCAGTAGTCCTAAAGCACAATAGAAGTGGTCACAATAATTAAAGGCGGAGCTACTCTGGCGATTACAGGAAAAGCTGGCTGTATATGAGCTAGTTTAAAAGCAGAGTTTTTTTAACTTTGGCAGCACAAAGCAGGCTAATTTGTCCTTGTTCATGGCCTCCATGTAAGACCACTTTATAATGCCTATTTGAAACCATTGCTAGATTAAATTTTGTATAAATTCATTGAACTGGTTGAGTGCATTGCAAATATTTGCTCAGCTCAATTTGTGACATATAGAAATAGTAATATTTTCACATACTTACAGAAACAGTTAGGTTTTAAGGGTTCTCTTGAGATCATCTAGTCCAATTCTCCTGATCAAGAAGGGTCAGATAAAGCCAACAGTCCAAGAGCTTCTCTAGCCAGGTTTTGAATACCTCCAAGGCTGGTGATTCCACAATCTATCTGCCTATTGTACTGTTTGATGAACCTCACAGTAAAAACTACTTTTCTTGTGATGAGATGAAATTTCTTGTGTTACTCTCCTTTCCCGTCAGTGGGCAGCATTGAGAAGAGGCTGGTTCCCCCATCTTCATTCCCTAACATCGGGTATTTACACACCTTGAGATGTCTCCTGAGCCGTCTCCAGACTGAAGTCACACCTCTTCAGTTTGTCTAAATGCTTTCTATCCTGGTCCTTCTCCACCAATGGTAAGCTTTGTTCCAGAACTTTCCTCTCAGCTCAAAAGCCTGGGTTCCCTAAAATCCAGTTTTAATGGTAAAGACTCTTTTTTAACTGTGAGGGAATTTTTCTCTTACAGCTAGGTTGAGCCAGGCAGAAGTATGTGTGAGATATTCCCTCTATCACCACCAAGAATCAGGCTTTACTATAAGTTTAGTTCATCAAATAGAAGGAAGAAGACTCCTATTGGACCTGCCACCATCTACTATGGACTACACTTGAAACAATTTGCTCAAATCTTTAGATTTCATGCAAAGCACTGATAATGGGATCCAGAACAGCTTGGGGACCAGATCTGAAACTGATGATGGCTACATATACAAACAATTAAGGAAGGAATGATGACCAGTGCAGCATTAATTATTAGTGGACAGCTTCCTAATGAAGCAAGTTAATAAAAAATTGGTCTGATTAAGTCATGCTCCCAGTATCTTATCTCTGCCTGCATATCCAGCACAATGACTCTCAATCAGGTAACCAGTCTGAAAAGCACAAAAGAAAAGAGAGTGGTTTCTTGCCTGTGCTGGAAGCAATTAGGTAGGAAAAGGGGTTAGCAGAAACTCTACTGGGAATGTGTGGCTTTGTGATTTCTGTGGAATAAATGAACTCTGACATAATTTGTATTAAAATTTTTTGGGTATAGGACTGTTAAAGACAGGTGAGACATGGTACTTTGTCTTCTAGAATATCTAAGACTACTATTTCTCCTACAGTGTGTATTCTAGCCTGTTAAAAACTACACTTACCATCTCAAGAAATGGCTCCAGTAACTTTACTTCTGGGTTATGGACTGGAAGTACTCATTGAAACAGTACTCCTGAAGATGGCACGAGAGGCCTGTGGAGCTCTTTCTACCACCACTGGTGTTCCAAGGGAAAAAAAAAAAAAAAAATCATCAGTGGCTACTGCTTTAATACAGATGGAAATACTGAAATAAATACAGACTTTTGGTAGGTAGAGCCTTGTCTCTCATGTATTTGCTGTGAATTTTATGTATTAACTAATAATAAGAATAATTTAATTTATATATGACTGTGGTTTCAGCTTTACTGCTTTTTGAGAGTAATAACATATTTTATCATAAGTTTTCAAATATTTCTGCTAGGTAAAAAATATATGTGCTTAATTTTTCAGAACTTTCCTTTTTCAGCCATTCAGAAAAACAAATCTATCCTTTCATCTCTTCTCTTGCATTTATTCTTTTTACTTGTGACCTATATGCCAACTTTTAAAAACAGACTGCAGATGTTTACGAAGCAGGAAAAGAGAAGCTGTTAAAATGTGTGTTTCTCTACTGACACAGTGCATGACTATAGAATCACAGAATCATTGAATAGTTAAGGGTTGGAAGAGACCTGAAAGATCATCTGTTTCCAATCCCCTGCTATGGGCAGGGACACCTTCCACTAGACCAGGTTGCTCAAAGCCCCACCCAACCTAGCCTTAAGCACTTCCAGGGAGGGGGTAGCCACAACTTTTCTAATGATCTCCTCTCTCTTCCTATCTCCAAAATATAACCCTCCAGGTGGTGATTAATAGATAAGCATTAAAGGAGCTCTGCTATTCTATTACCAAAATACTTAGGTTTTAAACTTATGATCCTTTATTTCTATTTGCTCTACTGCACTCATTCTTGAAATAATGTCAGAATTCCCAGTAGAGAATGGGGGATATTTTTTTCTGTTCAGGAGGTATATGTTTGTGAATAAGATAGCTGACTGAAGAGCTTTCTTGTCCTTTTCATTAAGGACATTCATTTAAAAAAGATGTGGAGAATATTAGAATATTTTGCATATTTTAATGTTGAGCTCTACATGTTTCTCTTTTAAGTAATCAGAAGGGATTATGTTTGTCTTGTCCTGAGATAAGATGAAGAATTTTACAGAAGCACTTCAGCACTCAATATCAATGGATTTGCCACGTGATTAAAGACATAATTTGGTTATGGAAAGTTGAGTTTCTGCTATAACTTTGCTTTATACAAACAATTGTGAGGAGTAGCTGTCAATGAAACTGTTAAGCATAAGATTTGCTTAGAAGAGAAAGATTGAGAACTCATGAGTGAAACAATATCTTAGAGGGAGTTGAAGTCTTGATGGATGGAAAAGCAAGATGACCTATTACTTTACTGCATGACTGAAAAACTTTCCTTTGGTAACAGGATTAAGCAAATATCCCTATTTATATTTCCAAAGCTTTCCATTAAACAGCTAATTTTTTTTTTGTGGGGGTATGTTTGGGGTTTGGGCTTGTTCTTTTCCCTCCACCCCCCAAAGAAAAAGAGATTTGAGTATATATAATAGATCTAGGAAGATTAACCATTCCACTATGGCTTCTGTAGTTTGCCATAGAGCTGTAGGAAAATACCTGTACAACCTTCATGACAACAAATTTATCTGAAAGGTCTTATCTGCTTGTATGTCAAATTTTAACTTCTTTAGGATGTGACTGCAGGAAACTAACCCACATTTGATTTCAGTTTTTGGAGACATCGGTGATTTTGTCACATTACCTTACAACAGACTTTCTGTATTGTATCATCACTGAATGGCAGGCTCTGCCGTTCCATCTTTTATCCAATAATTAAAAAATCCACTTAATAGTAGTCTCTCTTTACCCAGTTTGAGTTCGCTTAACTTGAACATTGTCAAGTGGCTTTTGCACAAATGTATTAGTACCCCACTGATGCTTATAAAAGGATTGAGAATTATACTTTCACTTGATTTCTTCCTTGACAAGCATTTTTAAATTACCACTTGTCCTGTTCTTAATCAGCTTTGAATTTCTGTCAGGCTGAGAAGCATTCTGTGTTTAATGAAGCAAATTGTTGATTAAGGCCTTTGCTATCATTAAAATTATTTGGCCCTTGTTTTCAGTTCTTCCTACTTCTGTTACTAGAGAGTTATGCTGATTTGGAATGATGAGGCCAACAGTGATATTGGCTGCAGTTTTACTCCTTACTGCACTGTTTTCACAGCCTTTTTTACACTAATATAATGAACTTTTATTATACTAGCATAGTTTTTTCTTTTAAGGCATGACCTAAAACGATCCATATATTTCCTTCCTTGTCTTAAATGCCAAAATCTTGAAACTAAAGATAAATAAAAAATAAAGAAAAAAGTAAAACTATGTGCTCTGTTGCAATCAGTGTCCACAAAATTGTATTTCATCCTTTGTCGTGCTTATGTGTAAGAGAAAGAGGCCGAAGTTTGGTCCACTCTATCTAAATTAAGTGCAAGTTAACTACATATTTATGTGTGCCATAGCATTCTTGGTTTTGGGAAAGATTTTTTCTGCTTATTCTACCTCTATCTTTTGCCCATCAGTTAGATCAGAACCTTAAATTTGATATCACCCTAAATTTAACAGGAAGTAAATTTCTAGTGTCCAATTCAGTTTCTACTGAAGGAAAACATGAAGTAACAGCCATTTTCTAAATTTATCAAAACTCTTCTTGATATAAAAGGACTAAAAATTGTAGAGAACCGCCCCCCAAATTCCAAATCTATTGCTATTTTTGCTATTCTGCTTGCTGTTGATGTTTCTTTTTCCTTTTTCTTTCAGCAGTTTTAAATATTCACTGAATATACAGCCAAGTTGCATTAGTTCTCTTTTTGTTTCATGATCATCTTTAAACAGTTCTTTTCTTATTGCAGTGATTACCTTCTGCTTTATGTATAGACAGCAGCATTCTTCCTTTGACTAGGATAACAAGCTACTATTTGCTCCTTATGTGATAGTATCTCAATTCTTTTGCTCTGCTTTCTCTGTATTTGTTCTAGTATGACCTTATATTTTCTGAGTACAGGTGTTAAGGATTATACTCACAATTCCACATAGGTTTTGTATGATCACATTAATAGTCCTCCTTTTTTACAGGACCATATCAGCTGATACAATCATTTTGGTCTTGATTTTTATCATTACACTATGCTGTTAAAGCACACTTATAATTGCGTAATGCCACAGAATACTACTCACTTTTCTCATTTCCAACTGATAAATTCCTTTTCAGACCATAAGTTCTCAGTATTAAGTGTATGACCTTGCACCTTATTCTCTTAAATAGCATGTTCAGAGCACAGGATGGCAAAGACAGTGTTTCCCCTATTTTGAATCTTCTGATCCTCTGTAATATGGAGACTATTACTCAGCTTTCCTGCAGCACCAGATATCATCAGACTTCCACTCCTTGTGCCAAGATCATTTACTGATACTTGTAAATGGTCTCAAGCTCTACTCAGAAGCTCTGCCAATAAAATCTACACATACTTAAAGCTACTCATTTTTGTCTTCCTTATAAGTCGGTATTTCCTCTACCTGATTTTATTAATCCCTACACTTTTACTGAAATTTTTTACATGATATCCCATTAGATCATTTATAACAATCCAGAGAGATTAGATCAATTATCTGAAAATCTATATAGTTCTTCATGTGAACAATACAAGTAAAAAATAAAAGCAAGGTTTATTTCAACAAATGTCCAAAAAATAACAAAGAATTGTACCTTAATGCAATTAATACATTAATACAAAATGGAATATGCAACTGTTCATTTATTTTTGAATTTTTGATGAAAAAGTAAAGATTCTTCTTCCAGAATTTCCATTATTTAATTTCTTAAATACAGAGGATAGAGCTGAAAGGAAAAAAACTCCAACATTCCCTTTTGTGGCTTATTTTGATGTTTGGAAAACTGTTCTCACTCTGATTTGGATCAAAATCCAGGGATATTCACATTTGCTAGGAAATACTATGGAGTTTTGGCTCTAGGAACAACCACCTGTCTGTCTGTCCTGCTGGCCCTGCCAGACCTAGAGCTCATGGTCATGGTACCCAGCAGGTGCTTTATTGAAGAACCATAGAGATGAGCTGGCAGGACACCAAGAAAAGTTTCAAAGCTTGTCTGGTGGCAGATTTCCAATGGGATTTTATCACAATTAGACTATTTTAGTGAAAAATTTGCATTCTGAGGAAGTAAAAAATTTTCAAAAGAAAAGATTTTCTCTGAATTTTCTGACCAGCTTTAATGTTAATTATTCTTGCTACAGGAGGAGGCAGATAATCTCTGTGCAGGACAGAGTGTGAAACATTCATTGTGTTGGGACTTGCTCTGAACCACATTTCTGATATGCCCTCTTTGGGCTTTGAGGGCACTAATGACCTTCCAGTCTCTGTACAGCTTCTCTGGGGCTTTGTCCCACCTTCTCCATGTCTAAGGACACTATTTCAGCCTCCTGAGGCCCAGTGATGCTGCAGTAGGGCTGGTCTTGAGCTGCTGCAGCCTTGCCCTGCACAGCCATAGAGTGACAAGGCAAAAGACCTCCATTTCTTTTAGGTTAAGTTGATGCTAACTTGCCTGTTTGATGCTTTGATAAGACATGATTTTAACCACTCTGGTTTTCTGTCTGTGTCACAGCCCCTTTTGTTATGGTTAGTTATGAGATATCAGAGCTGGCAGCAAGTCTTAGGCTGATAGTAAAGTCTATATTCATCACAACTCTCGTTGTAGGCAAGGACAAAACAAAGCTGGAGAAGGAAAGTGCCTTGCAGGTGTCACAAGTCTCTAGTTCCTAATAAAATTCATTTTCTCACAAATTGCAGTCTTACGAGCACTTTTTAGCTCATAGCATACTCTAGATTGGTATGGTTTGGTGTAAGTGAATTAATTTGAAAGTAAGTGAATTTAATTGGAAGTCTGGCCATAAGGCTAAATTGAGGGCACAAAGTACAGAAACTATAGCTCCTTTAATACTTTTTATTTTGACCACCCTAAAAAATTGGTCTGGAATTTAACCATAGCAAAATTATTACTTATTATTATCTGACAAAAACTGTAGTTGGCAGTGAACTAGAAGTATTAAGCCCGTATAAATGTCTAGAATAGTCTACTTGCAAATTTGAGAAAAGCCATGAGATCTAATACTCAGTGTTTAAAAAACCATCATGCTGTGGAACTGATACAGCTAAAAAATGTTAATCTAGGTAGAGGATTTTTATTATTTTTTAAAAAAGACTGTTTTCTTCAGTTTACATCAGTTTCTCAATTCAATTTTATGTGGGACCAAATTTACGAGCTGGAACACTGGGATAAGAGGGAAATTGCAGAGTACTGGAAAATAGGCCAAGAAGTAATGAGACAGACTGTGAGTATTCAAACTGGCACTGCCTGCAGAAAAGAAACAAAATTATGAATAACTAAGTAGGTTAACTTCCTTCTTATTTTTTTAAACCTTTCTAAATGTGTTACTTATTTCTATTTGCCTTTAGATTAAGTTAGTGGTGACTTAAATGTATATCTCTAACACAGAAGGCAATCTGCTCCCATTTTTATAGTAATTTCTTTATGTGGAGCTCTAGAATATTCATACCCAGTTTGGATCTCCAATGAATTTCTCCATGATACACCTCCAGTTGTGCTGTCAATACTGCAGGAATCAGTTTGAGAATTTATGAAACTAAGATGAAGAAGTATAATTTTCTAAATATCCAAAAATATGTTACAGTTATGTAGGAAACACACAATAACACCAATTACATCCTAGAACATAAAGTTTCTAAACTGAAAGTTGCAAACGAAACAATATGCAGTGCTTTGTCTCAATTTCAGATCAAATTTGCATTTCAGAATTCTGATGTTTCCTTGTGAAAATAATTTCATATTGTAATTCACAGTTACAAAAATACTTTTATAATGCCGAATACAGATTATAGTTAAAGCTTATGCTCTGAGCCACAATTCAGTCATTAACTCACAGGAAGTATGGAGAAATACATCATATTAACAATTTATCCTTTATTTGTCAATGCTGGAATTTCTTAGTCCTTTCGAAATCATATGGTGCTAACCACAGGGTACTTGAGTAGAAGAGACCAATGATCTGATCCAACCTGGCAGCTGTTGTGAAGTTAAGTCACAGACAGAAGTGGGTTTATCCTATAGATAACAATTACATGCTTGTTAGTATAGCTTGACCTAGTTTTCCTTTGATTTATGCAGCAGATGACAATGAATGCTAATCTATGACAACTATTGTTAAAGCATGAGCATTGCAGAGCTCTATAACCAGGTAAGAGCAAACACTGCGTTTTCTGTCCCATTACCTGTGTAAGCCTGCATACATGTGTAAATTTTCTTTTGTCTTTGTATCTCTCAAAGTATGACAACTCTAACTGCATTGGGATTCTGTATATTGCCACAGAATATATACTGACTTTTATTGCCTTGTCAGCCTCTCTAATATATTTCTAAATGGTATACTCAAATAACTACTGTAGTGAGAGTTATACTACATCTTAGAAATTATGACTTCAAATGGGCTTTTAATCTGGAAAATATCCCTATCACCTCTGTTTGGAGGAAGACTTCAGAAACTGGCTTACCAGTATTACTTCCCAGTGGGACAGTGAGTTCTGAAACTGTATTTCCTGGACCAACCTTACTCTACTTTTACTCAGTCTTTCTGATCAGTTGGTGTGATCTGCAGAGATGCTATGTTACTCCCATGACTTGCTGTGTTTGTACTCCTGAAAATAAGTCAATAATATTAAATAAACTCTTAGCATTCACCTCCTGTAGACTTTGTGTGTTTCCTGTCTGCATGAAAAACATTTTTCTTAAAATGTAAGCTCTCCTGCCTCTAAACAGTGAAGTTTTATGGCTTAGAAAGTCCTAGATACATTTATCTGTTTTTAACAAGAAACAGCTTGGTGATGTGTTAAGTGCCTAAACCTGGAGGGTATGGGGAAAGGCAAGCACTGCCAACAGGGATGCACCAGTCCAGAGCACTGAGCACAGAGCCGCCCAAACTAGCTGCAGGGTGATGGGGGAAGGAACTTCAGAAGAGGCAATTTGCATTTTGCTCCTGTTAACTTTAGTACCCTGCATGGGATTGATGGGAGAGATTAATTTACATTACCATGCAGTCCTTCGCCTGGTCACTAGAGTTCCCCTGAAAAATAAGGAGGTCTAGAGCATTTTTCAATGCTTTTGTTTCAGAAAAGCTGCCAGTAAAAATGATATTTGAGTGGGATAAGTTTACCAGTTTGTGGAGGTGGAGGCCTGGGTTCAATGCCTTCTTTTGCTTAAGGAGGTGTTTTTCACACTTAACTGAAATTTCTTTAACCAGCAGCTGTTGTCAGTTGATCTCTTTTTGATCTTTCATTTTGTAAAAAACAATAAAAGATTCATTGCCTTGGAGACACAGATGAAGGAGGAATGCCTGGATCATAAAGCAGTACCATTGAACCCAGGGAGAGGTAAGCACAGCAGAACTGCCAAATCAAAGCAATAAAAATCAGAACATTAAGGCTCTGTTTACATTAGCATTTTGGTTTGGGGCAGCAGCGCAATAGTGAGATAAATCCCATGATTGCCACTAACAGTGGTTCACAGAGAGGTTTTGGTATACACAAATGAGACTCCTTTCAGGGGTAATGACATTAGGAACTCTGCTTCGGGTACTCACCAAATGCATTGTAGACTCTAATGGGAAAATAATGGTCCAAGGCAAAGATTGCTTCTTTCAGCAGGTCTAACTCTCGTGGTGGGATCTCTGCCAGGTCCAGTCAGCTGACTAGCTTGAATTAAAATCCCAAATTAAATTTATTATAGATATAGGGTTTTCAGCAATTGCTTTGATCTACTTGTGATCCTGTTGTGTCGAAGTCTGGCTCAGCAGAGAAATAAATACAGATGGCATTAGATGGTGAATTAAAAATTGGGGGTTTTTGTGGGTTTTTTTTTTTTTTCAATAGATAAGAAGAAATAATTCAGCCACCAAAATGGATGCTGCCTAGACGTCCCTAGTATTAGACTCATTTCAAAGCAATATGAAGAAAACATTTGTTGAGATAAAAGTTATTGAACTGAGAGGCAATGGGAAATAAGAAAAGTTCTAAGTATCATTAACTCATTTTAATGTAATTTTCTTTAGTTTAGTTGGTTATTGAACAAACAGCCCTGAATGCAAAATTACACATAGCTCTTTCATTGAAGATATATAGGCTACATGTACATTCTTATGTTCCAACTATTGAAAAGTACTACTAATAGAATTTCTGAATGCCTTCTGATCATTCATTTTGATATGTATGGCACCATTTGGGAAAACTACAGTAAAGTATTTTTAAAATGCCTGAATGGCTGCTTATAAATTGTTTCTGTTGTTAAATGTAGTTCTATATTCAAATGCAAATGGATTGTTTAATAGGGTATATATCAGTTAAATTGCTATTTTACAATTACTGTTTTACCTTTATAGATATTCTCTTAATGAAAAAAAATGTCTGGCAATTTAAAAAAAAAAGTAAAAAAACTTCTGAAAAATACATCTTGGACTAAACCCTATCAATTGTTGAACAGAACAGTTTTTCGCTTACATTAAAAACAAAGTCTGCCTGCTGATAAAAACAGCAGCATTAAAAGTATTGTACTGTGTTTTAGAACACTCGAAATCAGATAGTGTAATCTAAAATTGCATCTCTAATAATCTGTTTTATCTCCTACTTCTGGCATGGCATCAGCAGTTAATAAGATAAGAAATATATGAAGTAGAAACTTGATGCTTAGAAATCCATAATTTCTTGGAGATCTGGATTTTTAGCATTCATACAAGTCAAATATCTGACAGCCTCTGAGATTAGTTGAAACATTTAGCTGATGAAGGATTTGGAAAATGAGGATGTGTTCAGCAGTGCAATGTGGTAATAATTCCAGGGTGACTAGGGCCTTCATAGAGGCTTGTAAAGGCTCTGATTTACTATATTTTCAGTCACAAACTAGGAGCTTAACCAGATAAGAGAGCTGCAGCTCCCTATTTGAAAGTAATGCTTGACTCAGAGATGCCTTGCTCCTACAGTGACATTCAAAATCTAAAGTTAGAGGCATGTGAGGAAGCAACGTTCAGAGAGATCAGAAATCCAGCTCCTGAGAAGGGTATCACCTAAATCTGGCTGATAGAGAAAGCCAGGAACACCCTGAAATTTTGCCAAGGGGCAAAATACTTGCCATAGGGCAAAATATTAGTTGGCATCTCTGTCTGAGCACCAGACACTTAGAATTATATTTTGTAAAATCTATGTACCTTGACCATCTTTCTCCACCCAGTAGAGTGGGCAGATATCTTTTACGCAAGGCTAACAGAGCAGTTGCTCAGACAACATTAAATCTGCCTATGGTAACATGCTACAGGTTTGAAGGTTAGCACAGTGTGCGTGGAAAAGCACATGAGTTTCTTTTGGCTAAGATAAGGAGCTGAGTGTGCTGTGTACAGCAGATTGCAAGATGACTGCATAGGTTGAAGCATTTTAGTTACAATGTATAAAGAAGAATCATAAGCTGAAATTTGTCATGAAAATGTGCATATCTACATTTACAAGCAGTCTTCTACAACTAGAAAATGTAAGCTATCTTGCAATCAACACTGACATTTGGTATTCAGCTACTGGAAAGTGCAAATTGCCAAACTCTGGACCAATTACTTCTCGTAAGGAACAACAAATACAGTCTTAGCTCTTCAAGGAATGTAAATTAAATCTTAGAGAATGAAATGATACTAGGTAACTACGTCACTAAATAGGAAATGTAATGAATACTTTAATGTTCCTTTAGAAATTTTTCACATGTGGTCAAGTCAGGCAGCAGCTGCTAGTAAGTGGCAGAGCATCCAGAAATGAAGTGACAAATATTTAGGATTAGAGAATAATATGCCAAGCAGTTCAGATGCACATCATATAATCCAGTTTCAACCTGATCTCCCATGAGCTTAAAGAAGATTGAGATGAACAGGAATGTTTTCCTTCTGCCAAAGCAGATAACAATAAACCAACAAAATTTCATGTTCTGTGAGAGAGGCAGTGAGGTCAGGAAACCCTAGGTGGAGAATGATGAGTATAAACTATTTTTGTTAAATCTATCTTGAAATGTTTGATCTAATTGCATAAAATCTGCAACCTTTAATAAAGAATTTCTTACACTGTTTTCAATAAAATTTTCCTTTCTGCCACCACCCTTAGTAACAAATCATATTTTGCACCACGGTGATATTTGAAGGCCACATCTCCTTCTGTTTAGATAGAGTCATAGAATCCTAGAATAGTTAGGGTGTAAAAAGATCTTAAGATGATCTAGTTCAAACCCCCCTGCCAC
>JASSUY010032016.1:12608-44280 GCA_032466535.1 Forpus xanthops
GGGCAACCCATTCCAGTGCCTCACCACCCTTACAGTAAAGAATTTCTTCCTCATATCCAATCTAAATTTCCCCTGTTAAAGACTGAATCCATTACCCCTTGTCCTATCACTGCAGTCTCTCATGAAGAGTCCCTCCCCAGCATCCTGATAGGCCCCCTTCAGATACTGAAAGGCTGCTATGAGGTCTCCATGCAGCCTTTTCTTCTCCAGGATGAACAGCCCTGACTTTCTCAGCCTATCTTCATACGGGAGGTGCTCCAGTCCTCTGATCATTTTTGTGGCCCTCCTCTGCTCTTGTTCCAACAGTTCCATGTCCTTTTTAAGTTGAGGACACCAGAACTGCGCACAATACTCCAAGTGAGGTCTCACGAGAGCAGAGGGGCAGGATCACCTCTTTTGAGCTGCTGGTCACACTCCTTCTGATGCAGTCCAGGATACGGTTGTCTTTCTGAGCTGCCAGCACACACTGCCAGCTCATGCTCATTTTTTCATCGACCAACACCCACAAGTCCTTCTCCTAAGGGCTGCTCTGAATCATATCTCTGCCCAACCTGTAGCTGTGCCTGGGATTGCTCTGACCCAGGTGTAGGACCTTGAATTTGTCATGGTTAAACTTCATCAGGTTGACATCAGCTCACCTCACAAGCATGTCAAGGTCCCTATGGATGGCATTCATTCCCTCCACCGTATCAACTGAACCACACAGCTTGTCATCATCAACAAACTTGCTGAGGGCATGCTCAATTCCACTATCCATGTCACTGTCAAAGATGTTGAACAAGACCGGTCCCAACACTCATCCCTGAGGGACACCACTCATTACTGGACTCCACCTGGACATTGAGCCATTGAGCACAAACAACTCTGCATGCAGCCATCCAGCAAGTTCTTTATCTACCAAGTGGTCCATCTATCAAGTTGATGTCTCTCCAACTTAGAGACAAGAATGTCATGTGGGACAGTGTCAAACGCTTTGCACAAGTCCACGTAGATGACACCAACTCCTCTACCCCTGTCCATCAGTTCTGTAGTCTCTTCATAGAAGATCACCAGATTGGTCAGGCAGGATTTCCCCTTAGTGAAGCCATACTGGCTGTCACCAAACACTTTTTTGTTTTTCATGTGCTTTAGCATGTCTTCCAGGCAAATTTGCTGCAAGATTTTACCAGGTACAGAGGTTAGACTGACTGGTCTGTAGTTCACTGAAGCCATTTCTCTCCTGAAGATCATAGAATGTAGATGTACAAGCACAGCTGACAAATAAAGCAAAAGGTGGGGAAGTGCTACAGCTAGGACATAACCTGCAAAGAAGGACATTTTGGAGAGTCAAGGCTACTGTTCAGATTCCAAAATACCAGTCCCACTTCAGAATTCCGAGGTCATCATACAGTGCTTTTTTTCCTTTTTAACTTTCCCTAAATAAATCTACATTTGACTTGGAAATAAAATCTTAGCATGTTGTAAAAAGTGGCTAGTTGGCTGATTTAGGTTAGTGTTCAGCAGCATTTCTTTTAGAAAGAACATGTGGTTCAAATAAGTCACAGATAGACCTAGCAGATGAATCTGTGGTATTGTTAGTTAGGAATTTGCATTACAAGTGGGCCATTGATGAATGACAGGAGGTGTCTCTGTTAAAGATAATGTAATGATTAGTATGCATTGTGCAAATCTACAGGTTCAATTTTGGAAGCAAAGAGGCCTGAACAATTTTTCTGCATGATTAGCTAAAATTAAACTTCGTATAAGAAACTTTAGTAGGTCATCCATTCTGAGAAGAATCAATGAGGGTTTTGGTTAGATGTGGAAGTTTTATAACCCAAGACATCTATTTATTATTTATTTTTGTAAGCATAATATATATAAAGGAAAATAATATATACATATTCCCTCATATTAACTATTTCTGGGCAAATTCTCACAGTTTTTTTTTTATTTTCTAATCTGAGAGAAGAGTGGTTGGTTTGACTGCATGAGAATACTACTTCTCACATACTTTAGTTACCCTGCCTTGTATGTACTGATTTTCCAGCCTCTGAAGCCCTCCAAACAGCCATTAGAAAATAGTAAGCATAAAATATCTGCTACAATTCTGTGTGCTTGAATGGTGACTAATATGCCTATGAGTTAATTTAGGTACAGAAACTTCACATTTATTGCAGCTGCAGCTCCCAGGATCCCTTTTGCCCTGATGATAGAAGTTTGAAACTGAGGACTACTTTATAGCAAGGAACACTGATCCCTTTAGACTTCTGGGCTACTGTCTTGTGATAACATCCATGGGTAAATCTCTGCAAAGAGCATAACCTGTATTTTCTTTGTGTGGTTCTGATCAGGGTGACTGATCACACCCACGTCACCACCTCTCCCTTTATAAATGTCATACTGTCATCTTGCTTTTGCTTTACATGAGGCTAGGCAAGATTAGCTCTTTAGAAGCTTAGATCCTCCAAAATTACCAGCTAATGGCCTCATCTTTTTTAACAATAAACAATTTTGGAATGAAACTGTGTATTTTCACTGCCTTATGTAGATTTTTCTCTTGTCTTACAAACGTATTTCTTGAGCACCAGATACAAAGTGGGACATAAAAAGCTATAGCATATGATCTCTATTCCCTAATTTTGGGAATAGATCCTTTTTACTTTAGTTCCTAAAATGTTTCAGCTAGGAACAGTCCAAATGAACTAGTTCAACAATTGAATTTTTCTACTTGTTTTTTTGGTTGTTTTTTTTTTTTTCCCCCAAAACCCTTCATCAAGTTTGACATCAGTGTACAACTGTTTTTAGCCAGTGAGATCTATTTTTTTTTTCCAAAATAATTAATGAAAACAGTACATAATTTCTAATCCTAGGGAATATGTGCAAGAGAATGAAGTAGTGGCATTTCACAAGTGGTAGTCATGATGGTATTTTCTAACTTTTTTGTTTCTGACTTTGCATCCTTACTAATGTTCCTCTAATATAGATTTTGTATGTGTAATGTTTTTTTATTTCTTCTTCTTTTCCCTAATATTTATTCACCTAGAGTCTGCAAACTGGCTTTGTATGCTTTTGTGGTTTTAAATATTTGCTCTTGTAGGAAGACTCCTGCATGTACATTTCTGGTGATGATTCTAATGATGTACCCTGGTCTTCAGGGCACAGTTCTCTCAACTGGTACTCCGCACAAAACAATGTTCAAGCTTGAGGGTTATTCTCACAATAGTGTAATTTTCTGGAATGATCTAGTGTGCAATGGGGGAAACACTGGCAAAGGGCCCAGAGCACTTAAGCATCACTTTTCTTCTGAACCAATATTTACAAGTTAAATATCTCATGCTTTACAATATAAGTAAAAAGTTAACATTACTAATACTGGTGGCATTGTACTGCCGCCACTTTCATTATGGCCAAAAGCCAAACCAAAATCCACAAAGATTCAAGTTGTTATTACACTTGTGATTACAAAAGCAAAGATGTTTAACCTCAGTTTTAAGATAGGTAGATTTACTCGCAGAACTCTCTTTTCACTCTGTTTTTGTAGTTACAAAATAAGAAATAAAGCTGGCGTTTTCCAGACTTTGGAGTTATGCAATGACTATGCACAGTGGTCGTCCATTATACAAAGACCTCTTTTTGCATTTATGACAACATGTTTGCTACACAAAACCACCACATATTTTATATAGAGGATATAATTTTTTATTTACAATGAGAAGTTATTAAAGTACTGAAAAAAATGAAACACATTATTAATTCATTTGGTATTAAAAATCCTTGACAGTTATAACACTGTTTACAAAATAGAGTATGAATTAAAACGTTCTTCTAATTAGTGACACTAAAATTTAAACAGAAGTTTAAAGAGAATGCAGTATATCCTCTTTCTAAACTTCCCTATCACAAGTTTATGTTTATAGCAAAAGAGATTGTAAAAAAATACCTGGTTTAAAAAGTCAGTTTATGAAAAAATTTTAGTCAAAATGAAGCAACCTTTCTTTGGTTAATATTTTGAAAATTTTTCTAAATTTTCTCAAAGAACAGGCATAATCTGATTAAGATTACAGCAGAAACCACAAATTGTCATCACTGTATGCTGGTCTGTAGAATAATTACAGTCCTGAGTCCAAAAGTGAGTTCTGAAAACTGTCTTTGCTGGAAAGGGCTTTTAAACGATCTTCCAGCAATTAAAGGTATCAATCATCAATCTATCTTTTGACAGAAACTTGAGTCACTGTTCATCCTGGAAAAATCACTATCAAGTCACACAGGTAGTACACAATTTGACAGATTTCCATTTCCTTCTGACTGCTGAGAGTTACTGCCAGGGAGCAGCTGGGAATCTGCCCTGCACACTCAGGGGAGCTGGAAGGCAGAGGCAGTGGTGATGTGGCATGCAGGGCAGATGAGATGTAGAAAGTGGTTGTATCTACATCATACAGCCTGCTTCACTTTTAATTTCAACATCAGCCACATTATAGTCAGCTCAGTGAATTCAAGCTAACATGCCTATGGTGGTACTGAACAGGAACTAGCTTCCTGCTGGAGGGCTGGGTGTGTGCAGTGTCCATCTACCAAATTGCACAGTAGATGGAAGACCACACCTGACAGTGTCAGTGAAACTGAGGTGTGAGTGCATTCACTCCGTCAAAGAGTTACTGACACCTGTCATGTAGCTCTAGGAAGCTTAAGGTGGAACAAATAGATAAATGTGCTTCCACTATATGTCAAAATCTTTCTATATTAAAAGATACAACAGAAGACCTAATGGCTTAATTAAAACACAGCACACCATGAATAAAAAGCAGTACTGGATAAAACTTTAGATTAAAAATAAAAAATTATTTTAAATAATATTTTAAAATATTATTTAAAATAGATTAAATCTTTGAAACTAGTTGATAAACAGCTCCAATGGCAAAGCAAAAGCAAATTGGTTACAGAAATTTATTATAAAAGAGAGACATTGATAATGAATATTATAAAATGGAATATTTCAAGTAAGTCCGAATAGGATAGTCCCAGTAGGTTAAATGTAGACTCATAAGTCTTCACGTAGTAGACAAGATCTTTTACTGGCTCATATGAAAGGGGCTATTTAAAGTCAGTAAACGTATGCTTGGAAAGACCAGATGAGAAACTGATTAATTGTCTTTTTTCCCATTGCATGTACTCAGGATACTGATCCAGATAAGGATATCTGGACAATATAGTGGTAGGTATAATTGCTATTTAAAGGTAGTAATTTATCACTGCAGAGTATCAGTACTGAAGATTCTCAGACTAATCATGGTTTTACAGATATTTTCATGAGGTGTTTCAATTTTTTTAAATGTATGTGTTTGCAAAGACCATATGAACATCTACTATTTATGAAACACATTTTTAACGACTTCTTTAAAAAGCATTTTTTGAGTTCAAAATTTTCTCTGAAACTGTATTTTGCATGAAAAGCAAATGGTGATTAAGGATTCTCTTTGAAGTTGAACATTTGTGGAGAAACAAATGAAACGTTTTATGCACTTTTCCCTATGCTTCTAGCTAGCCAAAAGTTAAGAATTTGCAGATGGTTTTGAAGAAGGTGGGAGGGAAGGAATCAGATATTTATCTCATTTAGAAATAGAATTGTGCCATAACGGTGAGATTTTTCATGATGGATTTTGTTTTGAAATACAACAGAAATAAATATTACTTGGTGCATGAGAAATCCTAGGGTTCAGGAAATTCAATGTGAGACAGCTTGAAATCAGCAATCAAGACAAACACCTGCTGCCTGTGGATGAAGGAATTATTTATTGCAGTGTGTGTCATTTGGGATTTTGGGGTCCCCATAATCACAAGAACAGAGCCATACCACTCAGTAGCATAAAATATAGAATCATAGAATACTTAGTGTTGGAAAGGACCTTAAGATCATCTAGTTCCAACCCTCCTGCTATGGGCAGGGACACCTCCCACTAAACCATGTCACCCAAGGCTAAGTCCAACCCTGCCTTGAACACTGCCAGTGACAGAGCATTCACAACTTGCCTGGTCAACCCATTCCAGCGCCTCTCCACCCTTACAGTAAAAAGGTTATTCTTTCTGGTTCTTTTATCTAGTTCCTTTAAGCCAGATAAAATCACACTGAGTCAAGATACTGCCTTCATTACAATTCTGTTCAGAAGAGAGTGACAGGCAGCTAACATAGCCAGCATACCTTCGAGGAAACAGGTAAAGCCTTTCATACAAAATGCTAACAAGGGAGGAATCACATAAAAAAAAAAGTGATTTGTTACCCATGCTTTACATAATGAAATCTCAAACATGCATGTCTTGACTTATACCCAGCTCATTATACCAAAGTGATTCTATATTTACATATGTAATCTCCTCCTAGATGTGTGGTTTTTAATATTATGATTATTTAAGGTAACTAAATATTATACCTTCATCTTATCAGCTATCACAGAGTTCGTGTGTTGCATATCCTTTCAATGCTCCTGTTTAAACAATAATTCATTGTGAAGTATGTACTTACATCATTCTATCTCTAAGGGGTTTCTGGTCCTATGTTCTGTTGCTATGATTTCAAGACAGACCATCACGATTGCCCATTTTGTAAACTTTTAATCCCTTTCGACATCAATGGAATAATGATTCCTGTGCTCAGATCCCAGTTTCAGGATATCTGTTCTTCGACACAAGCACACTGCATATCCACAACAAAACAGGCATTCAGTTTCCCCTTGAATTTTGGTGCAGCTCAGATCTGCACCATGGACCTGGGGAAAGAGCACTTATACTAGCTGAGTCCTGGCCAGCAGTACCAGCCCTGGTGTGTAGCTGAGCCTCAAGTCCAGGCTGATGCAGGGTGGCAGATACCCCTGTACCATGTGGCCCCCAAGGGGCAGCTGTTTTCATCCTTTACTGCTGTTTAAAAGCAGAATTGTTGCAATAAGCTGCCAAAGGCATTGCTGCTTACACAGCCACAGGCTGATGTTCAATTTCCCCCATATTCAGAGTCTATTACAATTCACTTCCTGTGTTACTATCACTTTCCAGACTCCTGGCCCAAGCAAGTTAGAGATATATCAAGCTAATAGCTCACCTGTTTCCTTCTTTCCTGTATGTGCCTAAACTACTACAGCAGGACAGAATAGTCATGTCTCATTTAGCTGTGCTTCCAGCTGGGCGTCCCCTTGGCATTTTCTGTGCATCTCTGTTCTCCAAGCACATAACAGAGCCACCTCATCAGCTTGGGTTGGGCTGCTGTTGTCAAGACCCCACCTACCTGAGTGATGCTTTTGGGTAGGCTTTATCTGGGGTCAAATGGCACTCAAGGAGAGAAGACTTCTTACCAAAATCAATTGTAGGTGCTGCTCTGAGTGATGAAGCTTTATTGACCACATTGTCAACTGTCTGCTTTGCTCTGGAGTTACCTAATCTTCAGTGACTGATGTTGCACTGCAGGAACGATTACATAGCCATATTTCCATGTTGAATCTCTCTGCTACCAGAGCACATTATTTCCTGAAGACAGAATTCCCTATCACTTGTATACATAATTTAAAAAGTTTTTTAAAGAAAAGACAAACCCTTATCCCTTATAGAAAAGCATGGCAGTCTAGCAGGTGGTCTAAGGGTGCTTAGCAACTTCCCTGGTAATATTTTTGCATTTCCTTTGAAACCACTTCAGCCAAATATCATCACACTTAGACACTTTGTGATTTTTTCTTTTGGATAATATATTATGAGAAGAGGATAAATGGCTTTCAAAATACAGATATAAGAAGAACTATTCTGATTTGCAGTGTAGGCAGTCATTACGCTTATTAGGTTTTCTGAGGATTTCTGTGAAAATAGTTTCAACGACAGCCAGCCTGAGACTACAACAAAACAAGAAGATTGATTTTAGTGATCTGAAAACAAAGGGGCAATTATATTCTCATTTTCATGTTCATGATGTGCACATTTCTCCTATTAAACTTTAATGGGTGTTGCAAATGAAAAAACATATGAAACAAGAAAGGGAAAACACCACAAAGCTGTTAGCTTTGAAACTCACTGTCAGATAGCGAACATTATCACTATAAATCTTAACCTTCACAGCCAGCAAGAGCTGCAGGCTAGACTGGAGAAAGAGACAGGCATGGAACTATAGCTCTGTATTAAAAGTAACACACTGTACACTGCTAAAATATGTATTGTGATTAAGTTAATATTGAATAGTGAATTTTATGACCTTTTCTGATATTCTTTTCCCCAGGCAAAAATCAACACTTTTCTAACTGCAGTATTCTTCACAATTCATTTTCTGTAATGTCAAAAGAGGTGTATTAAACACTCTGGGAAAAAAACACACTCTCTGATATGGTGGCAGCAGGGTGCATATGGTTTCATAACAACATTAAAAAGCTCATCTTTCTTCCCCCTCTTTCCAGAAGCTGTTGTGGGAAGGGTGGCACAGAAGTGAGAGTACACTACCTGCAGTCAGTTCTCTGAGAGCTGTGAAAAAAGGTGTCATGGAGTAGTTCAGGGTATACTAAGTAACATCTGCTCCTAAATGGATGCAATAAGATCCAGCCTGCTTAGCATAAACAGAAACATGTCAAGTTAAATAGGGTAGCAGCAGGACTCAAGGTACAGCATGTGGAAGGCATAAAAATGAGTGGAGCACTAACATTTGTGACACCAATCAGCTGCTTAACCTGGCTAGTGCATTCCCAGTGACACGTCCATTTATTAAAAACAGAAGGGTAATGTGGAATTCCAGCCATTTGACATAATGCAGCAAAAAAAGCTTTTGTAATTGTGATTTTCAATATGTCTTTGTTAGGATTCTTGAAGGCATATATAGTGTTTTCTCTTAGCTTTTGACCCAATCAAAATTTTGAGTGTGAATCTGGACACTTAAAGACCATGAAAATAAAAGGTGGGCAAAGTTTACAAGCAAACAGAGGGCTAGAATGGAGTTTGAAGGGCTAACCACAGAGAAACCCTTGCCTGTGCTTTCACAAGGTTTTTTTTTTTTTTCAGGCATTGTTTTTTCTAATATCTGGAGTTTTCTTAAGACTGCAATGATTTCTTTTATTTTTGTTTTCCCCCAGCCTCTTCAGCAACCTTTGCTCAGGTTCAGCAAATACTATGTATACATTTTGATTAAAAACAAAAAAAGATCTAAATATATACAGATGTTCATTCCTTTCTCAGAGGAAAAACTGCCCCGTTTAAAGAAAAGAAACCAAATCTGAAAGCTATATAATGAAGCCTCAGTGAAGGAGGGAGTTGAAAAAGAACAGTTGAAGTAAAAATAGATGTTTCAAGACAAAAAAATAAAGAAAGCATGTGACACAAGTGAAAAGAAATACTGTGAGGCTGACTGAGATCAGAGGTAAAAGAAAAGTTACATTTAGAGGTAATTTGATGTAGTACTTGACATTCGTGACTATGATGAGCTTAGCCCACAGCTTTGCTCTGCAGCACGGTACCACCAGCATGCCTTTGCCCATGAGTGCTCTATACTTCATGTTCCCTGCAGGAAACTTCTCAAACACATCTCCTGCTTCAGCCTTTAAACACAAGTTTTCCCACATTAAGCTTTTCTAGATTAAAAGAATATATGATTTCTTACATCTCCCTGGAAACACTACAGAAACTGTAACATGTTGGATAATTAAATAGTAGTTCTTTCACCTGTAGGAAAACAGCGAGGACACTCTAAGAAAGGGCAAGTCTGCCTCTATAAGAAATTAGATGAAGTTTTGGGGAGGTAGTTTTATAGTTCCCTGCTGGAGGAAGTAGTTTTGTACTGCTTTCCCACTAAGTACATTAAACACGAGTCTAGCAGCTTTATCTTGCTTTTCAGTTGCTCTTCCCTCAGCACCACACACTGAGCAAAATTTGACTCACCATACGCTGGTAGTGTTTTTTAGTGAGTTACCCAGAAAAACAGCATGGCATTTTAACCTAACAGCATGAGAGTAAATACATTCATGCATCCCCACTGTAAACAATATAAGATACAAAGTAGATAATATTACCAATGTTATATGTAGGATACAGCCAGCATCCTGTGCCATTAGCCAAGTGCTTGTAAACATTACAAAATACTGACAGCAACCCACAGATTTTTTCTTTTTTTTTTTTAAGTTTGGTTTTGTGGACCCCTGTGGCTGGCAGCAAACTCTGCAACATCCAAAGTGCAGATGCCAGCTTGTTTTGTTTTGCTCTGTGGTTTACTATTGGATATTGCTAAGTGGGTGCAGACTACCAGGTTTGTTCCTTTGTCTCCTTGTTTATCTGCTGTATTAGTTTTCATGCACAAGTAATAAACAGCTCTATGGTTAGCTGTCAGTAAATCTCTAGACTGGAGTGTATGGTGTGGCAGCCCTTACTCTGAATTATTCGCTTTTTTAAGATCAGTTTTGCAATGAAAATAATCTTAAACCAATTACTTTTTGTTCTGAAAAAAATGCAGTCATTCCTTTAGCTAAAGTGAGGAACCATCTCCCCTTGTTTTTGAGAGAAAATCTAAGGAAGAGAGAAAAAGAAGCAATAAAAATAATGGAAGAAAAACATCTTTGAGTAAATCAGGATGTGTCACCGAAAAAATAACTTACATTTGTAAAGTTTATGTAAGAGGTAGCACATCATCTCACTAACGTAAAATTTCATCTGTCTGGAACGACTGGGTTATTACCCTGACGCAGGTCAGAGTATTGGTTTTAAACATAATATTTAAAAAACAGTAGGAATTGGTTCACAGTAGATGGCAAGTTTTCTCAAATACATAAGATTAAAGTCTGAACTCTGTTGCGAAGTTTTTCTCAAAACAAGCAGAATAGTCTTTGTCTTGCATTACTTTCAATTTCTAGAATGTAGAAAGGTACATCTGAATTAGGCACCCTCTCCTCCCTTGATAGGCAGTGCAAAGAGATAAGTACAATATACCTCACCCTGAGATGAAAATGTAAATCATTAGGTGAACTGTTACAAAAAATGTCTGCTTCCTTTCTAGCTCCTTACAGAATTAATGGTCAGGTGTCAACATTTACATTACAGACATGCAATTCAGTTTAAAAAAAAGCCTCCTGTGATGTTTCTGGGGATTCTTGAAGCTGTCATGTTCTTCCCTCTGGGCTACTTCAGGTGTAGCAGCTGTCCATGGCTGCTGCGGTAGGAGGATACTCAGCCTCGCCGGGCAGCAGAGCTGGATGCATTATGCTGGTTTTGGTGGAACACACCTTTATAAAAATTACCCAGATGACCCTGGTAGACTCAGAATAAAGTAAAATTTGTCAGATAGAGAAGTATATCTTTAAGTACTTTGTAAATCTGCTACTGATGATTACTAGATCTCATGTTTAAGAAAACTTCAGGCTCCAACTGATTTACAGGTGATTAGGCCCTGTGGTTTGCTATTTTCAATAAGCACTGTCATTCTGATCCCAGCATGAGCATCATATTCAGTTTGCTTAAGGAATGAAAAAAAATTAACACCGACAAAGTTTCCACTAACACCACCCCCTAACCCCCCCCCCCCCATCTTCAAGTGAAGTGCCAACACTACATCTTTCAAGTTTAATTACTGGCCTGGCAAAAACACTGTGGAGTGGCTGACAAATTTTCTTTTCAGTATAACAGGAGTTATAAAAAAATAACTATAAAAAAATCAATACATTCTTAGGGTCCAATAGAAGGCTTTGTAACAGTATAAGATTTGGAAGTGGAAGCTGGTTTTATTCATCTTTGGAATTCCTCTGGCTTTACCTCCAAGGGTTTATACTACTACTACAGTTGTTAGCTTTCCTTCCAGATCTTAAATTATTTCCATTCCACTCTGCACTACAATAAAGCATGCCCCCCAAAAAATCCCACAGGTTTGGACAAATAAAAGCATTCTTTGGAAGGTACAAGGATGGTGTTTCATACTTGCATGAAGAAGAGATTGTTAGGACAAGCTGATCAACAAACTCACAGCAACTTTGTCAGATGTAACAGCTGAAGGGAAGAGAATAATGGAACTTGTTGCTGTAGAAATGAATAGGCTGAGCAGAGCAGCAGCAAAAGGGTTTGCTTGCTGGTAATGCTATAGAAATGTTTCAATAAAGAAAAATGAAGGACACTTGAGAACAAAGACTGACTGACAAACAGTATACGGGTATATGGGAGTTTTTTCAGGGACCACTGAGGTGAAAGTAGAGATAGGGTTTTTATCAGCAGTCTAGGAAGAGCTTTTCAAGAAGCTACTGTTGCCTAAAAGGTGAATGACAGCTCTATTTGTTGCCTTAAATGCTGAAGGGCCTCTAAATGCAAAATGTCTTTTTGTGACTGAAAAATGAAATATTTTTATTTACTTTGTGAAATTGATGGTTTAATTAAAAAAAATATGGTTTTATATACCATTGCTACAGTATAGGATTAATTTTAATTTACTTTGATTTTTATGATAATAGAAATTATATTAAACTTAATTATGGTTAAATTATGTCAATGATGATATTAAATTTTCTAACATTTTAAAAAACCTGATCATTGATCAGGTTTCATAGCTGCATTAATGGCTCCTCTGGCTTATGAACCTTATAAATAGATGCTGGGTAAAATTTTCTCAACTGAATCTCCCTTGCTAGACAGGTTGCATAACTGAGAAATAGTAATTAGCCATGCCTTTTTACAGTAATACAATACTCTATAATAGATTTTAAAGCCAAAATAAAATTGGTTTGCATTTCAGAACCCAGAAGCTTGATGAAGAGGTGAATTTTGAGGACCCATTAAAAGGTGAAGTTAAAACACATGACCTGGAAGTTTTTTATTTTCTATCTTTATTTTTTTTAAAGTAAAAGTGACCATATCTGTGCTTGTAAGGATTGTCACACAGGCACAGGAGTGCACAGTGAAATGTGAAATGCAAGAGTGAAAAACAGACGCTTTTTTTTTTCAGTAAAAAGCAAGTTTTACAAGTTGATGCCAGAAACTTAGGTTACTCATTCAACTGTAGAATGCTTGATTATGAAACATTTTGGTAAAAACTTACAGATTGGGCACAATGAAATTGGTCTTTGCACAGTCCATTCCAGATAAATCATGATTGGATGAGAAAAAAAAAAGAGGTTTGTAAGTCCTGCAACTATATCTTAATATATAAAAAAATTGGAAAAGGAACTGACTTTTATGTAACAAAAATAACAATGTGGCAATATACAGGACAGCATGAAGTATAAGGAAATGCTTCACACGTGTTGAAGAAACAGCTGTGGTTACAATACTGATGAAGAATGTTGATCCAATTTGGTTTTAAAACTGATAATTTAATGTACATACCTAATCATGAATCAGGTTTCATAGCCTCAATAGTTGTTCCTTAGGCTTACTATGGGCACTATTTTCTAAACTAACTCTCCCTTGCTGCAAATTAGATTACATAACTGAGAAATATTAATCATCCATCTCTTTTTACAATATTTTAATATGTATTTGGAGACACCTATTACTTACTCTTTCATTCTTCCTTAAAAAATTTAATTTACTTTTAAATCTTTCTTTCTGGTTATGCTTTTAAAACTTTGCATTTCTGCTGTTCTTTCAATTTGTTCCAATTTGTTGGCAATCTTCTCAGTATCTAAAACTGGACTGAGTGTTCCAGCTTAGGCTTACCTTTCATGCAGAAATGCAAAATAATTGCCTGTCATAATATAACAGTGACACTCAATTATGATCTTTTTTTACTTAGCAAACTGGGCATTGAAATTTTTTTTGAGTCATCTATGGTTTCCTTGCTGCCTAGTAAGAAAATCTTGTTCTTCTTGTTTGTCTCGTCATAAAAGCTTTCCTAACTTTGTGCCCCTTACCAAGTGTAATTTTTTTCAGTCTTCTGTAGAATATCTCTGTACGGGTACACATTTTCTTTGGGATTGGATATTAAAGACAGGGACAGGTTACATACGAGTCTTTTTAGTTTCCAGATTTTGTAACACTAATGGCATATAATTTTCCACCTTTTCTCTGTATTGAAACAGTTTGTTCTTTTGACTTAATAGTGACATTTGTCAAAACTAAAGCTTTTTCTGAACATTTTTCCCCTGCCTGGGGTCTATTCTAGCAATTCTCTATGCTGAAATTTGCATTTGAAATTTGCTTTCTTATTCAAAATGCACTGTAAAAGAGCTGCTCTTAATTGTTGGTTCTAACTTATTCAAATTCATTTCAACCATACACCAGTATAGATTTCATCAAAAAATATTGTAGCAAAGAATTCCATTACTGTTTTTTGTTTCACCTGGAAGTTCAGTTTGTTTCAGCCCACAACTCCTCTTAATTTGTTTATTGAATACTTATGATTTATTTTATTCTGCTTTGTTTTTCAACCAGATACTTTCAACAGATATTTTTCTCAATTCCTTGTAGTCTTCAAAAAGCCTGAGAGGACAGAGGCTGTTCAACAGATCCTGAAACAGAAAAAAAAAAAAAAACCAGATCGTGCACTCAAGTATGTGACCCTATTCACTTTTTCTTTTTGAATAGGACTCTATTTCTACACTGATTTCAGTCAGTTTATTCTTTATGTTTTTCCTATATGATCCCTGTACTCAGAGTACAGATGCCTAATGTTATCTTAGCCAAGATTCCATTTAAATATCCTGCTATTCTATGCCACATTGATAAAAAAAAAAAAAAGATGCCTCTTCTTTTTTTTTCTTCCCCCTCCTCCCCCAACCTATTTTGTGGTCTTTTTACTAAGTTGGCAATTCTCCATTTAATTCTGAATCTGTCATCAAGGAATGGTGCTTTCACTTAATTTCTTCCAGCTATCACAGGATAGTTTGGGTTTGGAAGTGGTCTTCAGAGATCATCTAGTCCACCCCCTTCTGCAATGAGCAGGCTGCAATAAGGTCTTCCTGGACCCTTCTCTTCTCCTGGCTGAATAGCCTTCCTTCATAGGAAAGATTTTCTACCCCTCTGACCATTTTGTGACCCTCCTTGGGCTCACTTCAACAGGTTTGTGTCTTTCCTGTACTGAGAGATCCAGAGCTGAATGCTGTACTCCAGTTGAGGTCTCATGAGAGCAGAGTAGAAGGGAAGAATTGCCTCCCTTGACCTCCTGGTCATGCTCCTTTTGATGCAGCCCAGAATATGGCTGGCTTTGGGCTTATGTCTAGTTTTTCATTCACCAGTAGCCTCAAGTCCTTCTTTGAAGGAGAGCTCAATCTCTTTATCCCCCAAGCTGTATTGACACTGGGGGTTCCCATGACCTAGATTGAGGACCCTGTATTTAAGCTTATTTCTGGCTGCTTTGCATATGCAAAATATGTCAAAGATCTGTGTTTGTGTTCTTCATGCGTATTTGCTAAAGAGGTGAAGACTGAAGTGTGAGATAAATAACTATTTCCACCTGAATTACATGTGATTCTTTAACATTCCAAGGTTATCCTTTACTATTGCATTCCTTAGGCTTATCAGAGAAGGGCAGAGATTGGAAGGTATCTCTGGAAGTCATCTTGTCCAGTCACCAAACTCAACCAGAATCACCTACAGCTGGTTGCCCAGAACCACATAAAGACAGGTTTTTCAACTTGCTGTCCATTAGAAAACCCAGGTCCTTTTCCACAAAGCAGTTTTCCAGCTGGTTGGCACCCAGTACTGATAACTGGAGTTTTCACACCAGATGCTGGATTTTGTACTTCCTTTTCATGAGACTCCTATCTTTCCCATTTCCCAGCCTGTCGAGGTCCCTTTGGATGGCAACACAACTCCTCTGTTTATCAAGCACTACTCCCAGTTTGATTTAATATGCAAGCTTGCTGAAGGTGCACCCTGCCCCATCATTCAGACCATTAATGAAGATGTAGAACATGATCAGATCCAGTACTGACCCCTGTGGTACGCTGCTACATACTGACCTCCATCTAGACTTTGTGCCACTGAAAACTACTTTCTGGGCCTGGTTATTGAGCAGTTTTAAAATCACTTTACCATCTGCTCATCCTGGCCATGCTTCATTGACTTCTTTATGAGGATCTTCTGGGAGAAAATGTTAAAGCCTCACTAAAGTCTAAGCAGATGATATGATTTAGTCATAGAAAGGCATGGGTTGGAAAGGACCTTAAAGATCATCTATCCCCTATGCCATGGGCAGGGATGCCATCCACTAGACCAGATTCCTCAAACCCCTGTCCAACCTCACTTTGACCACTTCCAGGGATAGGACAGACACAGCTTCACTGGGCAACCTGTGCCATTGACCACCCTCACAGTAAAGAATTTCTTCCTAATATCTAATCTAAGAAAGCTGACCATATACTGCATCAAAAGAAGCATGACCAGCAGGTCAAGCGAGAGGATTCTACTCTTCTAATCTACTCTTGTGAAACCCCCACCTGGAGTATTACATCCAGCTCTGTGGCCTCCAACACAAGAGGGATGTGGACCTGTTCAGGTAAGTCCAGAGGAGAGCCATGAAGATGATCAGAGGGCTGGAGCACGTCTCTTATGGAAACAGGATGCTTGTTCAATCTGTCACGGCCTCACCAGGATTCACAGATGGCAGATTACCTGGCCCCCATCTTATTCTGCTAGAGATAGTCTCTGCCTATGTCTCCACTGCAGTTGGGATTTGGGAGTTTTCCAGCTGTTGAGTCTCTGGAAAGATCCTATGTGTCTCTATCATCCTCTTTGATACTGTGGGGCCTGCTGACTTCCTCCTATGGCTCTTCCAATCAGTAACATGGCTTGTCAACTATGGCATGCTTCCTGCAGAAAAAAAGACCATCTCTCTAGCCTCACACATCTGGAGGTCCCAGGCACTGTCTGCAGTCTGGGATTTAGAAAGCTGCATTCACCACCCAAAGCCCCATCTAGCTCAAAGCCTTCACCATAGCTGGAACAGCTGCTCCAGTGTCTTCTGGAAAATGTGCACTGTGACAACTTCTGAATAAGCTGCTGCACCTGAGAGCTTGCACTTTAGACCTAGCTCTTTTACAAGCCTCGCCCTAGTACCACCTAAATCAGTGCTTGACCATCCGTAATCAGGGCACACCTTCAACAAACTCTTCATGAACCTTTTAGGTCAAGGGCAGCTGACTGAGCTCCTAGAAGCTCAAAGAGCTTACCTCATCCTTACTTGGCAGCTGAAAGTACCCTCAGGTTTCTCAGACTTAAAATCCAGACATTGTCCAGTGATTCTGGACCTTGTCCCCAAAACATCTAAAAGCTCCCAAAGCAAAAGCTAGAGACTGCTGCGCAAAATGTTGCGTCTGTTAGCCACCTCTTTTAGCTTGAACTTGTCAATGGAGGGTATGCACAGTGTGTACGTAACATTCCAAAGTGAGAAATGTTTACTTTCTTATTAAAAAGACTGACGAGCAGATCATCAGTTCATAGAATCCAAGTGTTTAAGGCTTGTCACTTTTCAGTAACTGTTGTCTGTTACAGCTCATATAAAATGGTCTCTTGAGAAGCCAAGAGAGGATTCAGAAGCCCCAGCTCCAGACTCTTCTTCTACATTAGCAGAAAATCTCGGGGGAAAGAAATAGTGTTAGTCCCAAACCATCCTTTGTGAATATGTGAAGGACTGAAGTTCTTGGGCTGCCACACTGTTCCTTCATAAAACCATAAATTCTGTCATGGGTAAACAGAGTGCACTGTAAAGACTGCATTCTAAAGCTGAGAGTGTTTTTTTCTTTTTTCTTGTAAGAAATCTTACAGTCATTTCCAAACTTCTTATCACACTTTTGGTCAAGTAGAACTTCTTTACTCTCACTGTAATATGACATCACCTCCAGTAAAATTTGACGTTTGTGGCATTCATGCCAACTGCTTTCTTGCTTTAATATTATTGGTTCTAAAATAGTCTTTTCTCTTCATAAAAACAGCCAAATTTTGTCAGCCCAAGGGTCCATCTGGTCCAATATCTTTGCTCTTACAGCAGCAAATAGCAGATGCTTGAATAAAGTACGTAAGTAAAAGGAAACTATTAAATATCTTTCCTTGAAATGCTTTAGTAGCTTCTGACAACCAGCAGTTTAGGGGCTCCATCTAGGCTACTCCTAATTGCATTAGATGGTATATATATCTTTCCTGCCACTCCACAAATTCCAGTGTAGTAGTGTGAAATAGCATGAAAATGGGAAGATCATTCACTGAGATGGTATATTTCACATACTTTGATATCATTTAGGAACTGAGTATAATCACGTGTATGTCCTTTTTCTCGGTTGCTGTATAATACAGTACAAACATATGCAATAAAACCTCAATTAAAATTATGTTAAACAAGGTCGTAACTGCAAAACAGTAATTAATGGAGAGTGCAAATAAGTCAAAGGAGGATTAAACACAAAGAACTGTCATGGTTTAAGCCCATCTGGTAACTCAGAATCATGAAGTTGCTCGCTCACTCCCCCTGTTCTTCTTTTCCCCCCTCCCAGAGGGAATGGGGGTGAGAATTCAAATAATTTAACTCCCATGGGCTAAAAACAGTCCAGTAACTAAGGTATAACACAAACCAATACTGCTGTCACCAATAATAACAACAATAAATGAAATAACAAGGGAAGAGAATACAACCACTCACCATCCTCTGACTGATACCCACTAGACCTGAGCAGTGGTATCTTGTCACAGTGCAGCAGCCCAGATGGGTTTACCTCTGCATTGCCAGTTGCTCTGCTTCCATTGCTGCAACCACCCCCACAGGGCATTTGCCACCATCCATGAGTCAGCATAAAGTACTGGCCACTTTTCTCATTCAGCAATGTCCAAGGCCAGCTGGATGGCTTTCACCCTGTCAAACTGACTTGATTCACCCTCTCCTTCAGCAGCTTCTGCAACCTGTTGAGGACTCCATACAGCTGCCTTCCATCTATGGTGCTTTCCCGCAATTCAGCAGGGCCATCAGTAAACAAGACATATTGCTTTTCACTTTCTGACAGTTTATTATATGGTGGGGCCTCTTGAGCACACATCATCTCCTCCTCTGGTGAGATTCCAAAATCTTTGCCCTCTGGCCAGTCCATGATGACTTCTAGGATTCCTAGATGACTGGGATTTCCTATTGGAGCTCATTGTGTAATTAGCGTAGCCCACTTACTCCATGTAGCATTGGTTGCATGATGTGTAGAGGAGATCCTGTCTTTGAACATCCAGCCCAGCACAGGGCAACCATGGTGCGAGGAGGAGCTGTGCTTCAGTACCAATCACTTCTGAAGCAGCTCAACCTCACAACCTTAGCGTTGCTCAGCTTTGCACTGCTGTATAAGTACCCAGTAAATCTGATTGTTCCTTACCTCCACCTGGCTGGAGACAGGGCCCCTCTAATAGTAATCACAATATTGACCGTTTACATTTTGTAGAAAGGGATTAGCCTTATTTATCACAGGAGCTGGAGTAAAATCAGCTCTTCCACTTCACCTGGGAATCTGCTTACCAGAGACTGAAGCTACAGCTTTTATTGGTTGATCATTCTTAACCTTTTCTCTCTGTTTCAATTCACACGCCTGTTTCTCCAGAGCTGAGGTAAGTTTTCCATCCCACTTTGTCATGTCTGCTGCGCTTGGAGTTGCAGTAGCTGCATTGTCTGTTATAGTCAGAGTTTGAGTAGCTGCTGTACTTGTCACTGGGGTTTTGTAGTTGTGTTGGAGTTGGAGTATTTTTATCCACTTGTTGGTTGTTCTGGTGTTCCTCAATGGCCCGACTCTAAAGTACATGAGCATCTACATGGCGTACCTTCATTACCAGGCTCTGCACCTGGGCAGTGGCTGGAGGGGCTTGGGCTAAGGCTCTTGTTTCGCTGTCCTTTATGATAATGACTTGTAATAAAATAGAATCATTGATCATGAAACTGATCTAGCTTGCATTCCTAGTGTGGTCATCACCTCTTACTTTGGGAGGTATATAATGGAAGTATTTAGCAATTACACCTTTTTTCCCCTCCTTGGGTAGTCAACCTATGAAGGAGGCTTACGCTCCCAGCTACCCCACCAGACTGTTTACAGCATCATTTGAGAGTTCTGAAGTTTTTAAATGGCCTTTGGGTACCCTTGATATCTGCCTGCAGATTGTGATGGGTGTCACCATGTTGGCATGCATACAGAGTGTGTTTTGCCCACAACCATTTCATCTGATCTCAAAAGTTAAGCAGTCATGTTTGGGTCCTGTCTAGGGTTAGACAACAATATAGGAGGATCAAGAGATTTTCCCCGAGGCTGGGCAGTCATGAGTGGCAGGGTGTGTGGGATAGTATGGGCGAGTATCTAGGCCAATGAGCCCCTCCAGTGCTTTGGAGCTTCACCACTGAACAAGTGCAAAATCTGGAAAAACTGTCCCAGCAGCTCAAACAACTGCGAGATGACCTATCCGATCTATCCAGCTCCCCACATGTACCAACCTACATCTCAGCTATTAACAAAATGCATCCTACTGCTCAAGAGAGAAGATATAGGAGGTACATACCACGGGCTACCCTATGGTTTTACCAGCACAGGAAAACCCCAGTGGATTTCCAGGTGGTCTCTCATCCAAGTGCTAACCAAGCCCAACCCTGCTTGGGTGTTGAGTAGCACCAGCAGATGCTCTGTTTGTGGCACCCAACGTGAGGCATGAAGGGTTGAGATAACACCAGATCTGACCAGAGTGTGTCTCATTGTATTTATGCTAAGCATTCATTGTTTCGGATTAATAGTCACTTGTCACAATGCTGATTTATTGGCTTTTTTAGCCAAAAAGGCTGAAAAAATGGCTTTTCTAGTTTCAGCTGCATTAAAAAAAAAAAAGCTTTATCACTGATGCCTGCCTTGTTGTGTCAACCAGAAATTACTGTAAAGCAATGAAGTTATAGGATGCATGTAAGTCAACTTGAGAATCTTCAAGGGAAGATTATTTCAGGTGCTGAGCACAGCCTGTGAAAGTAAATATTTTAGAATTATTAAAGCACCCTGATACTAGAGATTAAAAACTGTAATTGCTTCAGTTCTTGATGTGCTGAGTACTTTCTCCGGACGTAAGTTTACTGATTCAGATCATAAACTACAAGGTCCTCTAAGAAAGTTTCAGGTCCTTTGTTAATCAAGTAAATTATCAAAAAGAATAACAAATGCAAATGGAAATTAAATGGAACTGAGAATTTAACAGTTAGGCCAGATTCTGCAAAAGTATGTGTATTTTTTAGCTGGTGCTGAGCATTCTCAACTCCCACTAGAGCCATTGAGTTCTTAATGAGCTTACACCCTAGTTTAAATACTTCACTGTGGAAGTGTTCATCACTAGATAATCTCATTCTTGCAATGACTGCCAATACAGCCATTATGCTAATGAGACAGCTAGAAATGAAAGGAGATGAAAAAAAAAATGCTATAACTAAAATCCAAAGCTGTTTTAATGCTTCTAGTTTTAGTTTAATTATGTTCTGCCAGAGAATTATGGCTGGATTAAGAAGAAAAGAAAGTAAATATTGTAGATTAAAAAAAAAAAAAAGTATTTTAGTAATTCACATGTAAATTCAAGGGGCCATTCAATATTCTCATTTATGTTTTAGTACAGAAGCTAAGGCCATATCCTGAACGTCCCTGCAGGACATTTTTGGATTTTAAAGTACTTTGGCACACTAGATGCCCCTCCCTGTGATGGTTAACAGGGAAAATAAAATAATAGGGTTAAGAGAACTCTGAAGAGTTGAACTGGCAGAACAGCACAAGCAGCAGAAAAAAAATTAAGTCAAATAGAGTTCATACCATTTGCCTGAAAGACATAACTAAATACAAACCCAGATCAAAATAGTAAAGTATGATTCAATATAGATAAAAGTGAAAAGAAGAGGATCATTCGAGGACGGGTACATGGCCAGTTTCTATGGTTAAATACTTTAGAGCAGATCCTTATTAACCCTTTGGACACTAATAGAGCAACCCTAATCCTAGCTTGAGAGAACTAGTGGTTTATGTTTTATGCCCCAAAGACTGCAGAAAAGATTATAATGATTTGAGAGTCATCTCATATTAATTAGGATTGCTTTGTTATCAGTAATGTTGTTATCCAGCATAATTTGGAATATCAGATGCTGCTTTACTTCCTGCAATATCCTGCACCGCTTAGAGGAATGTGAGGTAGTGCAAAGGAAGTTTGAACCACTATGACTTCATTCTGAAAACATGTTCTAGAGGTCAAGCTTGACTTTGGAAGGTCTCTTTCTTTCAGAAAAAAACTTTTCCCTGAAGAAAGACTGCTGACGATAAACTTCCAGAAACTGATTCTTGTTTGTTAACATGCCTTCCAGCAACTTCGCAAGATTCAGAACTGGATGTTGAATTCTAACATGTTTTTTTTAATGACAGCATTCCAGGTGGTGATGACTAGACCTGAGTCATATTCCCATGATGTTTTTCATTCCACAACTTCAACCATATCCAGCATCTTATCCTGTCACCTTCAGAAAAGTTGGAAAGATTTTGAATACCTCTCAAGAGTAACACTTTGTCACAATGACTGCACATAGCCATACAAGTAAGATGCTGGAAATAATTAGAAATTACCAACTGCATGAAAATTGATGAAATAAACACAGGCTGCAAGAAGGATGACCTTAAAGGATGCACCAGTAAATTAGTCTAGGTCTGCTTAAATAGAAAGTTAGAGACAGTTGCCACGTTACACAACTCCCCAGTGAATCAGTTTGGATTTCTCTCTCTTTACTATCCTGCAAGAGGTGGCATCAGGACAGTGATAAATATGGTGTCACCCACAGGAAAATGGAAACAGCTTGAAGCAGAAAAGAAATAGCTAAATATGAAAAAAGAAATATGTCTGGAAATTTCATACATTTGACCTGCTTCTATACTAGAAAAGTATAAGTTAAAGAAAGTCAGAGTCAGTATAATTGCTTTGTTTTCAGCCGAAACTAAGTATAGGATGATGAAGTCTATGTTGTCACTGTGCACAGATCTTGTTTTTCATAAACTGGGTCATGATGTTATGCAGAATATGTATCAGTAATACCACACAAGCTGCAAAGGGGAAAACCTATAGCTGTTGTGAGTCTCATCAGTATTAGAATTAGGCTTGCTCATGAGAAAAATGGGACAGCTTTCATGAACATAAAACCTTGTTAGCAAGGAAATAATCTGATTCTCATGTCTGTGTGAAATAGCACAGGAAATAACCTCAATATTCGTGAAAAACTATTGTAGATTAGGAGAACATGAGGAAAAAATCGAAGTTTTGTTGCAACAAATACACTGAACTGCTGTTCTTAGGAGGACTGTAGAGTCTCCAGTATTGGAAATCTTCAAACTGATTAGTTAAGCATCAACAAAACATTATGCAGCCATTGAACGTAACTGTAGCAAAAGTCAAATTCATAGAGAATGCTGCAGCTCTCTTTGGTCCTTTCGTCTGTTTTCGATATACTTTTAGCCACTTGTGAGCTCAGGTGGGAAAAATATTTAAAAAAATGCATTGTTAGTTGAATTATATGTTTCAGGTAACAGAACACAGTTTCTGTAATAGAACATTTAAAAACAACACCTAAAACAAGAGGCAAAAAAAATCCAAAACAACCAACCAACCAAAAGAAAACAAACAAACAAAACTCCAAAAACCCCCAAACCAACAAACGCTTCAACTGTTGAAACTTAGGAAAGTTCTAGCTTCTTGTATTTGCACTTTTTTTTTAATCCAGTAGACAGAAATGAGAACTAAACAAGCCCTGAGCAAGATCTGAACAAATTTTAATCAAAATTTAGTTACCACGTGTAAAGTAGAAAAAGACAGCAAGGACCAGTGGGGGACAGAGATGTGCATTAGGATGTGTCACAGCGGAAAAAAATCAGATATAATGACAGAATATTTCTGTGCAAGCAAAAGAAAACCTAACAATGCTGGCAAACTAAGACAGTGAACAGAAACAAAATAAGATTGCTCTGATCTGGGAACCAAGCAGAGAGAAGTAAAAGTCTTTCTCTGCCAAAGAAATTAATTTAATCCAAGTCACAGAACAGTTTTTAACCTTTTTTGCAGAAACAAATTCTTCAGCTTGGAAATGCCAACAAAGACTGAACAAATGTGTCTCCTGATGTTACAGTCTTCAGCCCCCTCTAGTCCACCCCCACAGTCCTTCATTTGGGAGAAATTTAAGGCAACCTCTCCTAGTGCCCTTACTCTTCCAATCAGTGAGAAACAGATTCCCAGCTGGGTATTAAGCAGTCTTGAGATACTCAGTTAACTTTATTTGTTTGTCGTTATTTTTCCTACAGCGAGAATACATTTGTTTTCAGTAAAGAAATTCCCTCCCATAGCCACCTCCAGTTTTCTTTAAGTGAAGAGGACATTTGTTTTCAGCAGTGCTGAATTTGCTTCCCTCTTGCAAACACGTTCAGTTTTTCAACTAGTTCACAAACAGCAAATGCTCACCAGAATCACTCATTTCTAATTTTTCCCTCCTGCCCCCATAACTTTGGCCCAACTCCTTCAAAAAGCCCAGCAGCAGAACACATATGTTATGCATTAAAGACAGTCAGAGAGGTTAATCTTCATTTGTGTGCTGCTTAAAATGACAGGAATTGCAGAGTCAGAAAAATGGTGTTTATTTTCCTCAGCTTGAAATTTTCTGAATTTCTCGATTTATTGTGATAAATACTTTGAGAAGTTACATGGTTGAATTTATGAAAAATTTTTTTTCCTCATGCCTTCCAACAATTATTGCTAAGTGTAATTATGGGTATGCATCTGCATTTCCATCCAAAAGAAATAAATATTTTCTTTCTATTCTATACATACATTCTAACATATACATTAATATTCTTATTTAACAAAAGCTGCCAATGACATAAGTAACCAGCTCTGAGCAGAAAGCACCTTCTTCTAGCAGCAAATAATGAGCAGCGCACCTATTGTCTGAGTAAGATGCCAGAGACCTCCTGACAGAAATACATAACCTTTATTTTGTGTTTGAGTGTTATATTCCTGTGGAACTGTATAACCTTTGGCTTACAAAAAGACTGCATCTGTGCTCTTTATGCAAAAGCTTTTCTTTGTATTTTTAAAATTTGCAGCACTGGGAGTTTTGTTTTTGCAGGATCTGGTTTAAGGAATACAATAACTAGGTTCTTAGAAGGGGGTAAGATAGGAGAAACAAATATGAATATATACATATATTTAAAAGTCATCTGCATTGTCCAAATTCTTCTACAGAACTCCAATGAAACTTTTATTGCTCTCTTTAATGGAATCAATGTTATTCATTTTGCAATGCTTCTTCTGATTATTTGATGTCTGAAAACATCCTTCCACAGCTGAGTGAATATTGAGTAGGAAAAAACAATGAAGATGAGATGCTGGATGTTTTCTTCATAGTACAGACTAAATCTGAGCAGCTCTTTGAGCTCAGACTGTTCAATATTGCATCTTTTAAACAACAATTGGAAATTGTTGCTTCTTTGCGTAACTTTCATATTTGGTTTTGAATGAACCAGGAGACCACCAGTTGTGCAAACATCAGTGTGAGGAGTGAAGGCGGTAAGATTTGCAGGAAAAGCGTTTGGGAATGAGCTCTGAGGGCTTGGCGCTTGTCTAGCCCTGGGACAATGAGTTGGGGCATTGAAGGACAGTGAAGGTAAACAAACAAGCCCTAGGGGCATGGGGTAGTATGCAGTTGTGGCAGGAGTCTCAGTTGACGATGTGGGGGTTGTGAGATGGTCTGCAGCGTTGTGATTGGACTGTTTACCTGGAAAGGTCTACAGGGCCAATGAAATTGAACTTTGCATGTATGTACAGGTTGGGACAGAACTGAACAGGGGGATAAAAAGGGTTTGGTTGTAATAAAGTTGGATCTGAGCCTTAATTAGGATGTGAGTCACCTCATCAACTTGAGTTTGTGTCACGAAATGACACACAACAGTAACACTGAAAGCATCGTTTGTCTCCAAGATCAGATCAGTAGTCTAATTTCCCATTGTCTATTGTGACTGGTACAATATGCCTTCAGTAAACAACAGAAACAGCAGAAGTTCAGAGGTTAATTTACTCTGAAAAATATATATTTAATTGCAAATTATATTTTTGTCTACGTAAATAGTAAAAATTGTTGTGAATTCACTAAATCCAAGGTGCTGGATTTAACTATAACTATGGTAATGACTTCCATGGGCTGTTTGTGCTAAAATTAGAAGTCTTTTTTTTTTCCTGAAACATGTTGGCTTTAATTCCAGTATGTTTCCTCCTCCTGTTTTCCATCTTTCTCAAGATGCTTAGCCAAGAGCCTGATTATATGAACTGGGTTTGTTTTTAATGTAACAACTTACGTTCATCTTCTTTGAAACTATGATCCATCTTCTTAAAAGCCTTCTGCCTACACCACTCACTATGGTAGTTTTCCATACACTTTTGCTGGATGTTACTCTGATATTCCCCCCTCCCCCCCCCCCCAACCCTCTTTATTCAGCTAGTTTGTTTTTATGTAGTCTATCATCTGCTGGACAGAACTTCTCAGACTGGGGATGGCAGGTGGGAAAATGTGCTTATTTATATAGCAGACAGCCTAGTCCAAGTTTCTTAATTTCTGTGTCAAATCTGAGCATCAAATCAAGCTGAACATGGAAAACTGTGTCAACATTTATCAGATGCACTTTTGAAAGTTAAATCCTAACAGGCAAATTCTTCACCAAGTAGGTTATATTAGAAGTTCAGGACAGAACATATGATATGGGGGTGGGGGCATTACAGTCCAGACACTGGTTCCCACCATTACTTTAAAAATAAGTCATCCTAAGATTTTGCAAACATTCTCTAGTTCCCTCTTACTGTAACCTAAACTGTTCTGTTATGAAAAAATATAACTTTAGAGAAATGATTGAGCAATCTGCCTCCCACTAACTTTTCAAGCAAAGCCTTCACAAGGGCTTTGAAGCTCCTAGTGACCTTGCTGGCTAATGTTTATATAACCCTGCAGAAACAGGCCCTGGTTAAAACACCAAGTATATGAAATTACAAGGCACAATAACTTTTAAGGTGTGTTAAAGATAAGATGATATCCTTTGCTAACTGACTTGGAAGAAGCTGATTATTTTACTCTGTACTATCAATATTCAGTGACTATATACTATGACTTACATGCTGATTTAAAATTGTCAAAGTGTGAGATTGTGTTAAGATGCCAAAGGTTTATATAAGCAAAACATTTTGTGGGGGAACAAAACTGGAATTTTCTACTACACTTTTCAAGTACTATATGACCCCAACTTCAAAAAAGTAATCTTTTCAAACCTAGTAGAATGGAAAATTTCTCCCCTGTTATCATGATGTGATATATAAAAATTTGAGTCATAATTTCCTAATTGACCTTTGTGAAAAACACTGTTCAGCCCTGAGCTCTATCAAATGAGTGCAAGATATACAACATATTTTTGTATTAAAAACTTTGTTTCTTGTGCATTTTTAGCTAATCAGGAAAATCATTAACTGTCAATGATGAGTGGAGTGTATTATGTGTGTTTGTGTATATTTAGGTTCCAGCACTGGCTATGATTTTGCATGTGGTGACAAAATCATAAAATGATACCTTCAAACATGTCCAGAAACTCCAGACACTAGTGATCCATTGGGAAGCACAGGCAAGTTACTTCTGAGAAGTACCTGATGATGGGGACTGAAGAAATGGAAAATATTTCTGAGGCAGTTTATTAGTTCTGTTTGTGGCGATTTTACCAGCTCTCCTCTGCTTGGAGGTACTGGGAGCCTGAAGCATTTGACAAAGAATGTTGATATGCTTCCAAACCTGCTTATATGTGTCCTGAGGAGCTAGATAACCGGGTCCTGCATTAGGATCTAGGCAAATAGTACCTTGCTCCCCATAGCACTTCAGTTTCTGTGTGCAGCCAGTCTATACTGACCTCCCAGAAAAAAGAGTTGCGATTATATTTTTTTTAAAAAGTTGTGGTGCCTCCACCAAGTTTTTGCTCATTCTTTTACTCTAGAGGGTTAGACCACTAGCAGAGCTTGCAGAAATAGAGAATTCAATCTTTATTCTGCAAGTATCAAATCAACGTCTCTCTCTCTAGGTATCTGTCAAGTGCCAGTCTGTACGTAGCCTCAGTAGCATGGGGGTTCATTCCGTCTTTCCTGCTGAAGCTGGGCCACTGTGAATTCTTTAATGCAAGATTTCTGGCACTAGGAAGAGAGAGACCAAAAGGTAGCTCAACTGTTACTTTAAAGGAGGGAGAAAACTAGTGTTTGAACACAGAGCTCTTTTGCATGAATCAGATGTTTGGTGGAAAACAGATGTCAACATAGGAGAGGTGCTCAGATCTCCCTGAATGGTTCATCCATTAAGGTCTTCATGAACAGTTAGCCACCATCAGTGAAGGAAAACAAGCCTTACTTAGTTCTTCTAAGAACAGACTGTAGTCATCTACCATCAGTATTCCTGTTTCCAGATGTCGATCAGACATAGGTTTCCCGACTATAATGAACTGCTCAAACCACAAATGTGGGTGTGATCATAGATGCTCACTGTAACATCTGCTGTTGGATTGGCACATCCCCACTTTCTCTGAAGCAACTTTCAGTAGCCTTTCTGAGGTATTTAACTGTCTCTGTTTGTTGTGTAGAGATCACAGATATCTGACTTTGGGCTTTGAGAGCAAGGTCTTGAAAGCCATTTTTCACAGCAAATGTGCTCTTCAACAGCTCTTATTCTCAGTAGCTTGCTCTCTCATCATCCCTATCTGGTAGAGCAGAGAGTTAAAGATTGCACTTGTTTCAGTGGTTGAAGCTCTTGAACTGCACTTCATTTGGGGTATCTATCAAAAAATTGTCCTTGCTGAATGTAGAGCATAAGGAATTGTACTTGCAGATTTACTTTGAAGATCAGCTATTTATTTCCTGTCTGTCTATTATCTGATCTTGTGTTGTGCAAAGACTCTCTCTTGTTAAGAAAGTTTTTTAATAATAGTCGGTAACTGATGTCTAGAATTACATTAATACTGATAGAGGAACAGCATTTTCTACTCCTTCAAGAGGATCTTCAAAAAATGTAGGGGAACATGGGAGGTTGCCATGATCTTTCGTCATTTTACTTGGTGTAGTAGCTACTTCCAAACACCTAAAAATTTCATGCATACTCCATAACAAAGAAACAATATATTTTAAGATAATAACCTTGTGAAAGTAAACTGGTGTCATTGGTGTGGTAGTGATCTAACCAAGGGTAATATTGCTTATGAATAGGGTCTGTAGTCATAGGCCCCTTGGAAATACACACAGTAGAAAAATTAAAAAAAAAAATAAGAATTGGCAACTGTGAAAGCACACTTCTAGAATTCAGCATAATCTAGTTACACTGTAGTTATCCCACTCCTGAATAAAAGCTGTTATTCATTTGATGTTGAGACAAGTCAGAAACCCTGCTGAGAACTTTAATAAAATACCTAACAAGGGCAATTCTCCACATAAGGCAGTCTGGCTAGCTGACAGTCACTGCTATGCAATTTCAAGATGCTGTAATATAATATATCCCAAGATAATATAATAGAGCCCTAGAATGCTTCAATAAATTTCTGTTTTACATAATCTTCATTGAGATATTATACGTATATACGTATATGCCCATAAACACACATGTATGTCTCTACTCCACAAGATGATATAGGACAGCTGGATGAAGCTGTATCACCATGTGAAATGGTTAACTATGGTACTAGTCCTTCCATTCCGGCCTACAAAAACAAGCTCTAAAGGCTTGTGTTTTAGAGACAAAAGTCCAAATTTTAAATGCTACTGTTATATGCTAAGAATTTAATTGAATGTGTAACACAGAGTGAATTTCTTTGGATGCAAGCTCAGTCAAATTGAAACTTAATAAAGAAAGAAAAAGGGAAGGAGTTTGCAATTTTTTTAAAAATTTGAACTTTTTAAACTTTTTCCATTTTAAAAATGTAAATTAGAACTTTTAAAATTAGCAGTATCTTTGAAAAACTAAAAGAATCTTACAGTTAATAATATCAATGATATTTTTCTGGTTATTTTCAATGAAAGTTTGTTAAAATAATAAGTAGGAATGAGCAGTGTCTGTTGAATGACTAAAAATTAGTCAATTAAGCATTTCCAATGAAGCCTGCTGACATCAAAGGCAAGATTTTATTTTGTGAACAGATATTTTTTTCAAATTTAGATGCGAAGGGTTGAAGTAATTCTTTCCATTCAGCATGAGAAAGAAAACTGTAGGAAGCCAGAAGGATTACGTTATATGAAACACTTCTGCTTGAAGAGGCTTTGATAGGAAGGACTATTACATTAAAAAAGTAAAAGAGAACATGGACTTTATTCTCAGAAAATAATATTTTTCTGAATACCCAGTTGAAATGTATGTAAACATTTAGAATACACTGTTTAATGAGAGGGAGGTCCTGAAGCAGCTTGATAAAGTCAGCTTTTTGAATAAGAATCCCACCTGTTTTTTCTATACTGCTCACTTTTTCAGAAGTCATGCATCTAATCTTTGTCTCACTAGGTGATTCATATTTCTCCCTACCCACCTAGATATGACCCACAGATCTTTGTTGCAGCCTCCACACTTGTCAAGTTTCCTCCTAGAATTTGTTCCTGTTAGTTTGCTAGCAAAGCCTACATAGTCTTCTTTACTGGGTGTCTGTAAGGACTACTTAGGAATGCTTGATTTTGCTTTATGTGACAAAGTACTCACTTACCTTCCTATAATGACATTATTTACTTGAAGCAGACCCTGACAACTTTCTTTGTACAAATAGAATATTGTTTTAAAAACTCTATTGTTTAATAAGTCTATATTATCTTTCTTCGATTCTTGTAATTTTACCTATTAAACTAGTTCTTTCTCTTTAAAACAAATTGCTGCTGGACATGACTACATTTTCTCTATCTTTAATATAAATAAAGGCAACTGTTATAAATAGTTGATGAGAATCTGTGCATGCATAGTGATTTTTAATTGCTGAGAGGTTTCTACTACATTCAGCTTGCATCTTGTTGTATTGTTGCATTGTGTTGCTCACACTGTAGTTGGCCAACTTATTTACTGCCTTCCCAGCTATATTTTGGGCTTTGGACTATGCTTTAATAAGCCCAGATGGATTTCAGCCTAGAATAATACATTTACATCTATTGCCTAAATAGAAAATAAAGATTTAACTCACTGAAAATATTGCTCCAGCAGCAATGTTAATAGTTACATTTATTATGTAATCTTCCTGTAAATAGGTGAAATTATATACCTTGGTTTGGAGCAAATTATATTGTAATCCCTAAGTGCTGGATCATATTATCAAAATCCATAATGGTGACTTTCATAGAATTATAGAATCATAGAATAGTTAGGGTTGGAAAGGACCTTAAAATCATCTAATTCCAATCCCCTGCCATGGGCAGGAACACCTCCCACTAAACCATGCCACCCAAGGCTATGTCCAACCTGGCCTTGAACAGCGCCAGTGATGGAGCATTGACAACTTTCCTGGGCAACTTATTCTGCTAACTCACCACCCTTACAGTAAAGAATTTCTTCCTCAGATCCAATCTAAACTTCCCTTGTTAAAGACTGAATCTGTTATCCCTTGTCCTCTCAGTACAGTCCCTAATGAAGAGGTCCCCCCAGCATCCCTAGAGGAAGATCACCCCTTCAGATACTGGAAGGCTGCTATGAGGTCTCCACGCAGCTTTCTCTTCTCCAGGCTGAACAGCCCCAACTTTC
>JASSUY010032017.1:4139-17713 GCA_032466535.1 Forpus xanthops
TGAGGTCTCACGAGAGCAGAGCAGAGGGGCAGGATCACCTCCCTTGACCTGCTGGTCACACTCCTTTTGATGCAGCCTTGGATATGGTTGGCTTTCTGAGCTGTGAGAACATACTGCCGGCTCATGTTCATTTTCTCATGGACCAACACTCCCAAGTCCTTCTCCTCAGGGCTGCTCTGAATCTCACCTCTGCCCAGCCTGTAGCTGTGCCTGGGATTACTCCAACCCAGGTAGCTTCAAACTTATTATCACAGAAATGTAACAGCAGCCATGCTTGAATCTGTGAGACTTACTGGGGTATGTGAGCATTTCTGAAATTCTCCATAAGGCAGCAGTTCAGAGACTATGTTTTTTCTCAAAATGTAACTGATATCATTATCTTGAACGTAGTGCTGAACCAAATTGTGATAAAGATTGGTTTGACACTGTAGCCTACAATAAAATTATATAGACCAAGACATGAATTGCACCAAGTAACCTACGGGAAGCTGATCCAATGTAAACAAAATGGAAAAATCAACTTCATATGAACAAGCCACCATATTTTAAGTGGATTAATCTATTACATAGCCCTTCACGGTTGCCCAGGAAATGCTGCAGTAATTTGCATCAGACAAGTGCTGAATTTAAAAGGAAAGATCACAAGTGTCTACTTGGTAAAGTCCCCACTGTTTTTTCCATGGCTGTTACTGAGAATCTAAAATTAAGAATTTAGGAGGCACTGAGGTCTGTGAAACATTACTTAGACTTGTATCTATCTTCTAGAATGTATACCTTCTCTGTGTGTTTGTGTGTGTATATATGTATATGTCTTCTAGTCAAAATACAGATGTAGGTACTTCCCCATGGTATGGAAATCTGTATACTGGAGTTTCTGCCTTCCCAAAGGTAACTGTAATTTGCACCTTTCAAGTTTTTCAGAGCAATATTTTGTTTTTTGTGAATTATGCATGTGAATCTTGGACTCATATTATGAAGTTCGTAGTGAATTTTATTGTGTAAAGAAAAATAACTAAATCTTAACCAATGCAAATTATTTATAAAGGTCTATTGTTGCATATGTGTTATAATTAATGCTTTATTTTTGTTTTTCAATGGTATGTACTAACAAATGTATGTCAGAAAACCAGAAAGCATTGTTGTTCCAGAAAGAAAACTGTCTTATGCCTGAAAGCAGCCTGTTGCAGTACTTTTCCAGATGTGCCTAGGCACTGCACAAGTCAAGTGAATAGGCGTTAGAATGTTTAGTCATTTCTCATTCGGATACAATTTGTATTCATAAACAGTAACTTGATTGTAAAATTCTGCTGGAAAAAGTAGTTTACTCTTTCCCTTCCGATTTTTGTGTCTAATGCTGAAGACAACCCCTGGAGAGTGTGAATTTAGTCATCTAACACTGTTGTTTTTTTTCCCAAGCATATGTGTTTTATGGTATTAATGTAACTTTTAATAACTGTTGCAGTTCACATGACCACAATAGTATATTCTCCTTGCTATTGGATATAGTAAAAAAAAAACAACCTGAGTAGGTCTCAGGTTTTGGCCCCCTTTTTGTACACTAATGCTGTAAATCAGTCGTAGAGAGGATTGAGAAACCTCTATGGTGACATTGTTTCAGAGGCTTCTCATGTGAGCAGAATTCAGAATTTTAATTGGTTATGCCATCTATTACCGCAGCACTTCACATTGAGTGGCACTAAGTAATTACACTGTAACTGCTGCACAACTGTTGTAATTTTTCATGCAGCTATGTTACATGATAACACGATAATGCTGATGCTAATACTAATGTTGGGTTAGGCAGCTAAAGAGGGGATTACAATAGAGAGGTGCTAATAGTATGTTGTTAGGAAACAGGATGCCAAGAAACCATTATAAATGAGAGTAAGGCTAAAATGAAAACTACAGTGGGAACTAAGGAAAGATTTAAGACAAAGTACAGTCAGAGAATTTTAGGCTGTTTTTAGTGTATTTAAGACCTTGTTCAAAGGTATAGACTTGAGAGGTTGAAAAATCATGATGATGTGAAAAGACGTGGAAAGTGACGGGCTTGAGAGCAGTCACCTCATTTAATGGCTGCAAGGTGTCTTCACATAATGCATCTGATAGATTTGTAGAATATTTCTTTGGCATACTCCCAGATATATTCTTCTGAAAAGTGTAAATTTATATTCCTAGAAATGCTGGAGGGTCTCCTGAGTAACAGCAAAGGAAGAAAAGGGCTCCAGATGGTGGTGTCAGGGATGAGATAGCAGGCTTTGCTGCAGCTCTGTAGCATCTGAAGTCAAGAAGGTCAAAAAGTGATGTAGATTTGCATGGCCAAAAGGTGGCTGTATGCAGAGATCTGTGACTTACCCTTGGTAATTAAACTGGCTTCCTTAAAAATGTTATGTATATAAATGTCAGCATGTACAATTTGGGATTTTCACAAGTACATTCAGGATATGATAAGCTTCCTGCTACACTATCATCACGAGTGACATACACACAGAAGTGTCAGCAGGCTTGTTTTATTCTGCACCCATATGTGGCAATGGGAGAACAGCACAAGGTCCTCAAATGGAAGAGGACAGACAGTGTGCTGTGTACTGTGCAGTAGCCCCAGTCTAAGCGAGAAAGAGCCAAGGCTGACAATTACATGAAAAGTCTTGAGGACCTGTGTAATTTGCAGAACAGGAGTGCTCTTCTGCACAGAGGTATTTGTGATGAGAAGGATTGTACAGAAGGCTGGGTGTATGGTGAAGCCTGTGCTTGCAGTCTAGCACCTCTCTTGTCCACTGTTGTCTGAACTGCTGCTGCTTTTGAATGTCTTCCCTCCTTTCAAAATACAAGATATTTCTATGTGAAATATGTAGATCTCTGTGGTTAACTGGTATGTTCATAGTGTTTGCTGACAGTGTTGTTATACTCATTTACATTTGAGGACTGAAAATGAGGATTTTAATGTTAATAATGGATATGCAAATGATTTTTGTGCACACCAGTATATGGTTAATATACTGTCTGGTCCTTACCAGGTTAAACTATAATAAATGTATTCCTAAATAGTGCCAGCATCACACTTGTACGTATCAGCTTCTCAGTCCAAATGACCTATGCTGGCATATATAGGCATCTGCTTCATTAATGGGTAGAAAAACCTTAAAAGAACAAATCATTTTAAAAAAATCAAACTGACAATTTCAGAAGCTTTCCCCCCCACAAATTAGGACATGCAGGCGGAATGCAGGGAGTTTAAATTTTAGACTGTTGCACAGTAGATGCCAGGTGTTTGAACTCCAGAAGCATGAATAGCTTTCATAACAACAAGCAAAACAAAAATCTCTGATTAGATAATAATTTTTTAACACACAACTGTGTACTCAACTTTGTTATTTTCCTACTGGAAAGAGGAAAGTAACATCTGGTCCCTATTTGTTTTGTCTAAAAAACATGAGGAGTATAAAACCTGCTTTTTACTAGTGAGGGGATAGGTTTTCTAATGTGCTGGTTGTGATATCTTATGCCTTGGCCAAATCTTTAGTCAGAGTGTTTCCTATTTTAAATACTAATTAATTGTTTTGAATTAGTCAGATGTTAATGTAAGTATATCAGATTAATTCTCAGCTTTTTTTTGTGGTCATGCCTTTGGGGCTTTCACCATTCCACTAATTCTCGCAAGGTCTCCCAGGTCTTACAATATCTGACATTTGAGCACAACCTCTGTATCACCCAGAAACACTCCAGTATTTGTCAAGCATAAAGAGGCAATGGACAAATCCACTGGTTTTCTTTTGAACTTGGCTCTTTGCAATCAGTGAGGCAGTATGATCCACTGCTTAGTGTTGAATTCCACAATGAAGTATTATTTATTGGGCCTGAGGCCAGATAAACCATCATAGGGTTTTTTTTGTCTGTTGAGCAGTGTGTCTGCATCTTTATATATTGTGTTTCTGGAATACACTTAACTGTGTCACAGAATCATCACTTCCTTGACAGTATTTGGTTTGATCATTGATGGTTTTATGTAGTACATATTTCCCATCTTGCTTTCACTTGTGGTTTTCTTTTCTGCACCTTTTCGGCAGACCTTACGGCAAGAGTGGTGTTTAAAGCTGTTTAACACTCTTCATCATAATTATTCCTTAAAGTGGCTTATCTGTTAGGGTAAAAGTGTTACACTGGGTGTTTGTAACAGGCTGAATTTCTTGGAAAAAGGAAAGGCCATTGAGTCTGACTTTTCCACAAAGCCATTAAGAACATCCTATAATTTTTTATCCTGATATGTGAGGAGGCTGGGGAACCTACTGAGAAGTTGTTCTTATAACTCTGATTCTCTGATGGCTAGAAACTTTCTGAATTCCACCATGTGTTCTTGACCAGTTAATAAGGGAGGGGGGGGGGTGATGGTGAAGGGTGTTCCCTTGTCTGTATTGTATTTCAGCTGAAATCAGTTCCTAATATTTATTCACTCAAGTAAAAGGAATTTGCCTACTTTCTCTTTTACTGATACATTTTTATATTTTTAGGAAAACAATCAGGGATGACTTTTGCCATTTCTTCAAGAATATTGACCTTGTATGAATTTGATCAAAGTTAAATATAAAAAACATGGTGCAAAATTGCTCAGTAGAAGCAGATGAATTCACCTAAGGTTAAGTGCTACCCCAAGCATCACTTCAGGGCATGCAGGTGCTGTGCTTTTATTCTCCTTGTGTTCACCTCTCCTGGCTGTACAGATCTGGGACAGCATATCAGATAGAAACTTTTGACTCTGGTTCAGAGAGGATAAGAAATCAGCAGAACTGGTGGGACAAGGCTAAGAGGACCAGGATTAAGGGCTGTGCAAATTAGGAGGAAGCTGGGGCTGGATCCTGAGTGAAGTTCACTTCTGAAGGTGAGGTTGAGACTGCAAGAGGGAACCAGAGATTGGAGAGCTAGAGTGTGGGGGAAACTTGAAGAAAAGGTCAGGAAGACTGCGAACAAAGGATATATGAGAATAAATACAGAGTTAGAGAGCTGGAATGGAAGTTGATTAGCTGTCTTATTCCACTAAATTCCATTAGTGGAATGAGACAGAGCTTGGATAGGTGGTGGAGTGGCACCTAGGTCAGGAAGAAGGGAGGAAATAAGGTACTTGGAGTTGTAATAATAAAGCCATGTCTTGCAAGGGTGATAGGCTGTGCTCCTGAGATTTAAATTTGTTCTTTTTGTCATAAAGATTTTGAGATCAGTTGACAAAGCATTTGGGATCTTCCCTGCAGTGGCTGGCCAATGTAGAAGATAGCCAAATGTACTATTATGATATATAGGCTGTGCTTTCACTGTGCTTGGCTCTGTGTAGTACTTACGTGATTCACTCACCCTGTGTTTGGAAATGCATGATAGTTTCTGTTGTTTCTTTCATTTAATGAACTTATTTCCTGCTCAGTTTATTTCAGGCACTTTCTACATTATCATAGATGGACTTCACAGATGTAACATGTTTAACATCATAGGTAAGAAATAATGTTTGTTTATTCTTCTGTAGCAATCAGTGGTGACATTAGTTTACCCAGTAGGCGGTATTTCTCCTGAACATGTATCTTGAACTGCTAGTATTTGCCATGACTACCCACACAACAAAAAAGCAGCTTGCACCTTGAAGAGTTTAGAACAACTCTAATTCTTGAAAATGAGCCTTATCTGACTCCATTTGTAGGAATGTGAAGTGGAGGGGAAGGACAACGCTGGTGTAGTGGTTCAAGTTTCAGGTCAGGGTGTGCTGCATTCCAGCAGTGAATGGCTCTTTAATGATAGGCCTTGCTGAGATTTCTGGGTTATGCTAATCCCAATGGGATTGGATTGGATTTGTGCTGTTAAATCTTTCTGACATAACAGATTGTGTTGTGTCATGTGGGCTTGCTAGTGGGAGTCTATACAATATTGGACAGCTTGGTACTACTCTCTATTTCTATGTGTTAATATACATTTAACATCTAATTATGTAGCCCAAATTCTGCTTTTAAAGTCAGCTCAACTGTGAGGGAGTTAACTGAGTAAATAAGGCTAGCATTTTTTGTAACTGTCTTAGAATTTGGCTTCATGTTGCTAACTCTGTTTTTCTCCAATGTACTTACTATTTTAGAAAACACTTCAGCTGTGTCAGCTAGCCCAAAGGCTACAGCTGCAGTCTTATCATAAATGCAAGCTAATAAACAGAATTTCACTGTCTGTAGTGCATTTCTTTATTCCAGTGGAACATAAACACATATTAAATAGGGCATAGGATCTAATTTTCTACACTAAGTGCTCCAATTTAGTGGGCTCCTAAGGAGCTAATAAAAATGCTCTTGGTTCGGTCCACAGGGAACTTTTCTGCTCTTAGGAGCACCTTAGAAAACAGTAATGCGAGTAGTAGAATACCTTAGAAAAAATATAGAATTGCTGTATAAGTGAATAAGCAGCAGCATAACATCCTTTAGGAAAAGTCGTTTTAATATTAGCAATGAAAAAGTGTTGATGTTTTTTGGGAAGTTGCCCCTCATGGCAGCAGACAGTGGATCAGTGCGTTGTGTCTCATAGCAGGATGTTTCTGAAAACAAAGGCATTTCTAAAATGCTTCTGAAAGTCACTTGTCGAAAACTAGTAGGTAAGTAAATGTAGCTGCCAACAAACAGGTTTAGTGACCTATAATGTTCCAGTTCTTGCAGTAGTTAGTTTTAAAATAATTGTTTTGGTCTTGAATAAATTATGATGATTGTTCAAAGATACTTGCATAACAATATTTCAACAGGTAATTATTTCAGCAATAAAATAATGAATATATCACATCACAGTGAACTTCTTAAATCTGTCAAACTTCATGAATAATATGTTTAACAAATATCTTTTATGGTATTCCACCAGGTGTGATTATCACCTGAATTTTGAGTTTGTAGTTTCATATTGTATTCGTGTTACTTTTGCTGCTGCAAATATATGCCTGGCTTGCTAGTATGTTTACAATCTAAGGCTTAAATTCTAAAGTTCCAAGGGACTACAGCCACTATTAAGCGTGCAAACTACAAAGCATCAAAAAAAACTTCCTATATTCTTATACTTCCTGTGGTGTCATAATAAGCACAACTGCTTAAAAGCCAGTACCATACTTGAGAAAACCTGTAAGAAAGTTTTTGTGTTCCCCCAAGCCCACAACCAAAACCTTCTCTGATGTGACACTAATACTTTGTTTGAGATTGTCTTTCAAGCAGAGATGAGTACTCTTCTGTTGCTAAAAATGGTCCCTGACATGCTGCAACTGACACAGAGCTGTTCTGACTTTGGTTCTGGGATGAACTTGTTGATTCATGATAAAGTAATCCTCTGAGGCTTTTGTGGTGTGGACAGCTATGTGTATTTCTCAGAATGGTAGAAGATTTGCTTGTGTTTCCTATGGGATATATAAGGCTCAGTCACAGCCTAACTTCTGACACACTGACCTCAGCTTTGCTGGCTGTGCTGACACTTGCCAGGACCCCCCGCAGAAGGAGCCTGAGCTGACTCAGTGGGGCAGTGGCTGTGCTTTATTTCTTCTTGTGTGAGACAGGTGATCACAGAGTGGGCCAAGCAGCCTCACAGCTTGCTACTGCATCTCTGGAGCCTGACATGTCCCTGCTAAACTCTGTAACTAATACTCTGCGATGCACCCGAATCAGTTGAAAAGCCAAAGTTGGAAGGCTTCCAAAGATCAACAGAAACTTGCTATTTCTGCTTGACTTCTTTACCCCAAAGACTTTTCAGGTGTTATTTGAGGCAGAGGAGCTCATGAGATCACGGTCTCATTGCTTGCTTTTTGCCTTCTGCAACTTCCCAGTGCAAGGGGATTGCTGTGGTTTCCCCTGCTGAAAATGGGGTGTGTATATTTAAAAGGGCTTAGGTAGCAGTCAGAAATATTAGCCAATGGCTTGTCATTCTTTATCTGATAGAGCATAATCCTGTGAACTGCTCAGCACCCTTTATCTGTCAATAAAAGCCATCAGGCTCTGGAGGTTATTGGGCAGTACAGAAAGCTGTGAGCCCAAGAGTGCATAAATATTCCAGGTTATGGATGTTGCTGTGAAGTGGAGCAGTGCAGAGATGTATACTGAGGAGGCCATGAGAGTGACATCTCTTGGATGATTTGCACAGAGAAGACACTGCACTGTACCTGGCCTCCATCTTCCTCTTGGCCTACTTGATGCAATTGTCCAGAAAACAAAGAGTAGACCTGAGTTCATTGCTAAAGAAATACTGGAAGGATAACCACTCAAAACAGATTGTAGGAAAGGAAACTGTGGCCACTGCGTTCCTTATCTATATCCCTGGTCTTAACGAAATCCAGGCTGTTGGTGCATACTAAAAAATGTTTAAGTCTCATTCATCGCTTCCTATTTGTCTTAAAGTGAATGCTGTAGATAGGATCTGATTACTGTAGCACAAAAGCCTTCTGTGTTATTTTGCACCAAGATTGTGTGGATCCTGTTTTCCCAAGAGCTGCCTGTGGCAGCTGGGATTTCAAAAGCCTTAGGATACTTTCCAGCACAAATGGTGTGTTCCTGAGCAGCCCAGCAGCTCTCATGATCCAGGGAGCAGTGGGAGACCAGAGGCAGCTGTGGAAAATCCTATCCTCAGCCCAGGTGGCAAGGCATGCCCTGGTAGTAGGGAAAGGTGGTAGAGCTAATTCCTCACTGCTGCATGTTCTTTTTACTGAAGTGGGTGGAAGAACTGGTAGTATGTGTTTAGCAGCTAATTTTCTCATTTGTCTCTACTTCCAACTTTCTGTGAGCAAATTTTGTTTTGTAAGTGTTTAGGGATCAATTTGGGGAAATAAGTTTCCAAATTGTTACTTATATAAGCTTCATTCTTCATTCATTGTTCATTATGTGTAGTGTGTGGTTGGTCACAGAAATCATAGGGTGTTTTTTACTTGATAATATTGGTTTACAAGAAGAATAATGAACACCAAGTAACAAACAATGAATAACCATAAATGCTCTTATTTATGCCTGAATTATGTTTCCAGCATTCTGATATGGGCATTTTTATGAGGAAGAGTCATTCCTACAATACTGCGAACCAAAACTTTTGAATAGATATTTGTGTGTTGAATATGATGAGAATACATAAGCATCTGGTATTTGGCTAAATAGCTGCACATGCTTACTTTCACTGTTTCATCAGAGAGAGCTTAAAGGGTGATTTTTCAGACATAAAGGCACTGAAGAATGAGCCAAGTTTCAGAAGTTTTATAATGAGGAGGAGTGCTGGAGGAGACACGAATTCCAGTATGGCTTGTACTAATTTGGAACAAAAAATGACATTTCAGATTTTTTTCACTCAAAGGAAAATGGAGAAATTTTTAGTTCAGGAAAATAAAAAGACTGTATTTCAAGGTTTCCTAAATTATACAATCTGCAGCTCTCATAACTTCTGACTCAATGTGCTTCCTTGCGCACCCTGGAAAGCTCCTGTCCTACTGGAAGCAGCCTGCAAAGCTCCCTGAAGTTCAAAGGGCTGCTCAGGTTGGAGCTATGATGGCTGTCAGACTCTGTTTTGCTATGGCAGTCATTGTGGCAAAGTTGTCTGGTGCAGAATCTGGGAAGATGGGTTTGCCTCAGTGTATAGAGTGAGGTGGAAGGAAACCAGTTGGGTTTCCAACAGCAGCCTACCTACCTTAGATGAATGTCACACCGTTTGAATGAGATATTGATGCATGAATATTCCCCATGGGAAAGCTGTGTTATTTTGTAAAGTTCACAAGAAATTATTGTAAAGACAGTGAGGTTTGGATACCCCATTGTTACAGTCTTTTGGACAATTTTGCTTGAAGTTAAAAGTGAGCATATTAATAATTTTTTGTGTAAACACAGTCCTCCGTACTCTGCCCCATCACCTGCTTGGGAAGTGCAGCACTTGGGCTTGATTCACTTTCATTTTCGCTTCTCAGCATATCTTTCCTTATGCCCATATTTTATATACCCATAAACTTCAAGACATTATATTTCTTGCCTGTGGAAACATTGGGAAAATTATTTTTAGAAAAGCTATGCTATTTTGGGCCAGTTGATGATCTGCTCACTCATTGTGGGAAAGTTATAGCCTTATGAGATTTTAGCAGTATTAAGGGGGTAGTTAAGAGATGCATGCTAGGCAAAATTTAGACAACCTGTCATCATCTTTTTAATGCCTAGGGATACTTATTCTATTTTGTGCCATGGGGAACCAATCTGGCCATTGGACAATGGTTTAAAAGATAGAAACCCATGCTTTTGTATCAGAAGAGGGAAAAGTAACCATTATAGAAAAATGGGCACAGCAGGTGAAGGTTAAGCTGGAAAATGTAGCAGCACAGTTCAGTTGAAAAAGGAGTCCAGGAAGATTATACATGCAGGCAAAGTGACTACTGACATTTATTTGTTTCTTTCAAGCATTTTACCTTGAAAACCAGAGCTATTTTTCATCTTTATTTACTCATAAAATATGCCAAACATTCAGAAGAGGAGAGCTGGTGGACTTGTTTTAATAATGAACATATGCCTGCATGTGTGTGACTTTTTTATGCTTTATAATTGGCATAAGCTCCTCATGTGACAAGTCTTCAATTTTAACTACTGAATTTGTGCCGACATCAAAAGTCACTGTGGAATTCCAGACCTTTGATGTTTGGTTTTACAGAAGAGCTGATGGCTGGTAAGCAGTAGCTACCAGGAACAAACAGATTTTCTGGGTCTCATCACACATAACTCATTTTCTTCTCATTTCTGACAGTTTTCAAAGTTGCACAAATGTTCTTCGTGGCACCTAGTTGTATGTACTTCAGCTGTTTCTATGTTCAGAATGAGAATTTAGCCTAGAAAATAATCTTTATAGAGGTAAAAAAATTAAATCAGGGTATTAAAACCAGCTAAATCTCCCCCTCCAAGATTTCACAATATTTTGTGGTATTTTTTCAAACACTGTGTTTTTTGATCTTGCATGCCATATTTTCCCTGAATTATATATATCTGACCCTGTAAGTGGCCATAGATGTGTATTCAGTTGCTTCTCCTAAGAGTAACCTATAATAACTACAGAAAAGAGTTTCAAAATTCCCACCATCAAACCCAATCCTGCCTTCCCATCCCCCAAAACTCCCAAGCCAACCAACAAACCATAGTTGCTATTTGAAGTCATGCATCTGAGTTTAGTCTCACTTCTTGTCTCTCATTATATCTCAGTAATCCAGATTGCTGTTTTGACACAAGTCCAAGCATAACCCAACATTTAAGAGGGAAGTTTGTGCGTCCTATAGACATGGAACTAGTGACAGGGTATCTCTGTGGTGTGCATAAACTATTCTTGAAGTAGCACATGTAGGGAAAATGAGTTAGAGATGTCAATGGAGGTAAAAATTTTAAAAAGGAGAGAAAATACAAGTGAAAGATAAAAAGAGAATGAAAAGGGAAATAAGAAAATGTGAGAGAAGACAAGGAAGCAGATATACAGAACTGTGCTTTCATCTTTGCTTAGCCTGCTGTTTTAAGTTGCTGTAGAAAACAATGATGTATTGGGTGGATCCAGCTGTTTTTATGTATAGTACCATGCTTTCATCCTTGCTTAGGGTGATGTTTTAAGTTGCTCTAGAAAACAGTGACATAGTGGATAGATCAAGCTGTGTTTGTGTAGCAGAGTTTGTTGGGTTTAGGTGAACTTTTTCAGAAACAAAAAAGCAATAAAAACCTATCCAAAAGAATAAAAGAATTTGCTGTTAGTTTAGAATCTGCTTCATAAAATGATCTCCCTTCATGCTGTGGCTCTTGAGTGGATTTGCCAGGAAAGGCCAGCTTAATATTACATGAGGTCCCAGTGCCTTATGGATTCTGAAACCCAGACTGTGTGTGCGCCTCCTGAGATACAATCTCCAGCCATACTGTTAGAAGGCAGGCAGGATGCCTGTTACCCTCTGTGCTGATCTGCTCCGTGTTCACACTTTACTGACCCAGTCCATGAACTTTCTCTGCTCATGAATGTGGGCAAGCCTGCTGAGCTCCTTTTCCCTTATCTTTGTACAGGCATGGTTTGTTTCTGTCAAATACATTGCTAAGCACTTTAAGAGATTTCTGTGTTTGTGCATCTTTAAGAGGATTAAAAACAATAGTTCAGTGTCTGGGATGCTCCCAGAAGAGTGTCCTTATTTAGTTTCTTGCTGAGGTGTGAATACTTTTTTTGATGATGGAAAGTTATTGTCAGCAGTTGTTTCTAGGAGGTTTTCAGGCTGAGACATGATTGTCTGGACTTTTCTGAGTTAGGAGTATGAGGACATGTTCCTGCAGCTTAATGTGAGCTATATATACAGCACACACACTAGTCTGTTTCTTTAGCAAGTAGCCATCACTGCACAGCGTCTTGAAGGCTTTATTCTCTAAGGAGCAGCTGCAATCTGCTTGATTCTCTTGACTACTAGTATTTGTGTTTGGCTTTAACAGATCTATAAGTGCATGAACTGTCTTGTGTCTCCAGCAGCAACTGCTGATTATCATCCTATCTGCAGAGACTACTGAACAGCAGTTAATTGAGCTGATGGTAATATTCTGCTAGATAGAGCCCTTTCACAGGGCTTTCACAGCTGTTATGGTAATAGTGTCTGCATCAGCAGTGTGATGGTACAAAGATATTTCCTCCAGTCTGCCCAAGTCGTTTCATGAAGAATTCATAAACACAGATATGTTGACCTTCTTGGGAGTCACCGAAATACGTGAACAGGGTTCACTTCATCAACTTCAGATAAAACAGTTTATTTTTTTGCTTATCTCCTCTCACTCCCCTGAGTATCGTAGACCCGTGAAGCCTAGAGTCTGAAACAAAGCTATTCTCTGGAACAACAGACAGTGTTTTCAATTGACTGTGCAATAAACTCAGTAATACGGATGTTTCAGAACAAATGTAGCTCCCTGAGGACAATACTTTGCAGAAGGATTTAAGAAAGTCCATAACCACCATGCAAGGGGTTAGGAGCAGCAGCAGTTAGGATTTTCCAAAGTTCAAACAAACATCCTATACTAGGCAGCCCATCAGGGCTAACAACATCCAGAGAAATATGTGGTCAGCTGTAATAGTGAGTATTCACTGACAGCTGAATCAAACAGGATTTAGCCTTTCAGGTGAGCAGAACTTGAACAAAGCTTAGAGCAAAGCTATTGGGTCTACAGCAAGATATTTTGCCTCTTTGTCACTAAGAACGTTGTCTCTAATTTAGTCCTCGTGGTAGGTGGAAATGTCTACACAGCAGCTTCGGAAAAAGGAGGTGAAAGAGTGCCCTGGCTTCAGCAGTAGCAGTCGTTTTTCTCCTTCTTGGTAGCTGGTGCAGTGCTGTGTTTTTGACTTTCGGCCTGGGAACAGCTCTGATAGCACTGATGTTTTTAGTTGCTGCAGTAATGTTTAGTCTGACCAAGGACTTTCTGAGTCTCATGCTCTGCCAGGGAGGAGGGGAAGCTGGGGGGGAGCAGAGATGGGACACCTGACACAAACTGACCAAAGATGTATTCCATACCACAGCACATCATGCCCAGGATGTAAAATAGGGAGCAGAGACCCGGAAGGGTGGGGGTGCACTACGT
>JASSUY010032019.1:0-48159 GCA_032466535.1 Forpus xanthops
AGCTGGGACCCCAATAGAAAATGAGAGCTCCTCCCCATTTTACCCTAAGATCTGCTGCTTTGGGGCCTCTCAGACTGAAGATCACATTCAGCCCATCATACAGTGCCTGGGATTGGAATGATTCTTGTTTTAAAGTAAAGCTTGGCAAACTACATGTGGAGAAGAGAGAGACACACAGAAAAACGCAAGTAAGAGTCAGAAATGCTGAAACAGCAGCCCTTATTTCAAGCTGGCGTTTTCCCACGTTTGTAAACAATGCTACTCCAAATGCACGGCAGCTCCTACGCTAGCTAGGGCTGGCCCAGGCTGGGAACCCTTTGCCTGCCCCCTTGCTGCACATGCCCTGGAGGTGAAAACATCACCCCTGCCAGTGCTCCGGGGGTTGCAATCAGGTGCCTTACAGCATCCCTTTACCCCGTAAAGGGGCTGGATTTCAACGCAGAGGCTAAAAGGTTAAGGTGCATCTCATTGTCAGCTCGTGTGCCAAGTAGAAGAGATGTTGCAGAGTAGAGGAGAAAAGCAGGCAGGAGCTGCTAAGCGAGGGGAGCAGCCGCCGAGGACGGAGAAAAGTTGCTGAGGACTTTCGAGAGCAACTCTTACCGTGTGGGCTGGCACCTGTAGAAGCAGGAGCGTGCTGGGCTGCAAAGCTGATGTCCTGGAGTACGGAGCTGTAGTGAAGGGGAGTGACCTGGTGGTGGTTTAAGTTTCCTCCGGCGGTGTGGGAGGGTGGTGTCGTTCCCCTGTGTTTTAAAGGAGTTACTATGAATCAGTCTTCCTTTAAAGAGAGGGAGAAGGAAGGGGGGAAAGAAAAATTAATGAGCTACGCCCTGCTTTGTTGGCAGCGAGTCAAGAGTCTCTGGGAGGAAACCAGCGAGTCAAAGGAGTTTGTGCAGGGCTGCATCTGACTCAGTGTAGAGTACAGAGACTGCAGCCTGGAAAAACGACTGACGCTGATCCAGCTGAGTAATAGAGGCCCACAACAGCATCTGTTTATAAAACTGAACTTCTGGTTGTCATAAAAAAAAAAAAAAAATCATAGTTACAAATGTGGCAACGGGACTTCAACAACGTAGTCCCTCAAACAAACAAACAGGCGGTTGGCAGGGGGCATCCATCATGAGGCTGAGTGAGTCACAGCATCCCCTCCCCGTGCTGCAGAGAGAAGTCACCAAAATTGGCGGCGCTGGGGAATGGAAATCAGACATGTGGGGTTGGCATGGACAAGACTTTTGGGAATATACTAAGGAGCAGAGATGGTGAAGATTTAGCTCTGATTTGGTGGTGACTCTGGAGCAAGTTGGCCAGATGATGGTGGTTTGCTTCTGTGGAGAAAGAGCAGGCAAGGAAGATGAAATAAAGAATATGTGTTTCACAGTTTTCTGAGGTCAGCATTTCTTGTCATCTTAAAGAGCTCTAAAAATAGATCCTTGAAATTTGCAGAGAATTGGCTGTTGTAGCTGTCTCATGGATACTATGGGCAATATTGAGTGGGGATATGCTTGAGACATGGGTGAAAGGGGAAGAAGTGTGTCAGAAAGCATTTGGGTTAAAATGTGATGCATATTGTGATAGAGTTGGTGCTACTTCAAGGAATCAAGCCTGCCTTTGCAGAGGCCCAGAAAGAGAGAAGCAGATACTGATAAAAAAATCTGGTAAACAACGCCTTTCCCATTTAAATGAGGAGGACACTGGGTTGCCTTTATTTGAAAGACAAAGCTGATGCTCTTTGAAGTCTGCACAGATTAAAAGTCCTTGTTATTTTTCAGATTATTCTTTCCCTCTGGTGTTATTGTTATGTGTGTGGTCTAATTCTAGACTATAACAACTTGCTTAAAAACAGAAGTATGGATAAAATAGCAGCAAAGATGACACTGGTGGGCGAAGACATTGTGCCCAGACAATCCCATGGGAATTTTGCCACTGATGGAAAATACAGCTTTTTCTTCCCCAAGGACAGAATAAGCCTAAGTATATTTAATATGTATGGGTTAGAATAGGTATTATTCTAAAAAAGAGCTTCTTGATGATTTACATAAATATAATATCCAGGGAAATTAAAATATATTTGCTCACCCTGCAGAAGGACTGACATTAACATTGAGCTGCACTGTCCATTTGCCCTTCCCTGGTCTCCCAGCAAGTTTATAGGAGTGAGGGATGCTCAGGTGCAAAAAATTCTGGAGTATGTAATCCCAAAGCAGAGTCTGTGGATCAGAGTTCAGCTGTGGTGAAGCATTCTCTGCCCCAGACCTGTTCAGAGGTGACTGCCCACCTGCCAGAGGGCAGCTGCCTGAACATTCAGAGAATTCCTTATCTGAGGTCCAGCAGCCAAAAATACTGGCATCTAAAACACATTCACATGGGGAAACTACAGGGGAGCACTCTAAGAACTTGATCTGTGAATGGCAAAGCATTATTTGTCCAGAGAAAGTAAACACTTTCTGTATAAATTGCTCTCTAGCCTAGGAGACTGTCAGGCAATGGGCAACATCAGATGCATCACATGGAGGCGGTGAGGTTCTGCAGCATCAGCTTGCCCACAGGAGCATTACTTCCTAACTCTTCATCTGGAAATGTTGGTGCCCAAACAGCAGAGTAAAGAAAAGGAACCAGACAGGCCACATAGGCTGTGGCTGTGGCCCTGGAGGAGCACTGGTATCCTGCCAGCAACTGGCTTCGTCCCTGCTGTCATGCCTGTCAAGCCAGGTATGAGAGGGGGTAACAGTGGGTGTCAAAGGAACAAAAGGGCATATATCTGCTCCTGTTTAGGAGCAATGCTGCCTGTGGGCAAGGTGCTTGTTTAAGCAAGTGAAGGTAATTCCTAATGTCAGGGTAACCCCCTAATGTCAGGGTATGATGAGGCCATGGGAGAGCTCAGCTTCCACTGGGCATGTTACTAGCTCCTTGAGATATTTCCACCTTGCATCTGGACAAGAAGACAGAGTAGAAGTGAGAGAACATCCTACCAATAGGTAAAAGTAGGAGAACATTTCATGCTGATAAAATTCATCATGTTTTCTTTAGCTGTTTGTAGATGAAGTTAGCTCACTAAGCCTTTGTGTGTGTGGCAGAGAACCAGCTCTATCCACCCATCTGGTCTTTCTGCGTGCCTCCAGCAACTTCTTCCTTTAGGGTGTGTGGTTTTCACAAGGCAGGTTGCAATAGGAAACTCATGACATGAAAAGTCTCATCGTGGGATCAGAAGAATAAAGCATGCTGTCAGTTTGACATACTAAGGTACTCACACCGTAGTGTGCCTAAGTTCATCACACCATAGTCCACAGGGTCCCCTCACCTAGGCATCATGCATTTCACAGGCTTTCCTGAATGCCAACAGGCAACTAATACAAGTTGGGCAGGTCAAAGCCATGAGAATTTAAGATGTGGAAATCTGGACTTGCATTTCCATGTACAATAACATGGGTGATTCTTTCCTGTGTGTGCCTTGCCTTTGCTGAAGCTCTTCCCAGACAAGTAGCTTGTGTCCACTGTATGTCTGCTTGTTTTGTCATGCCCCATTCATTTGCAGACACCACTCCTGCATGTGCACAGTAGCCCTTGGTGTAACAAGATGAGCATCCGCAGTGACATTAGATAAGACAAACATCAAGCTTTTGCAAGCCCAGATCAAAGGAGGAATGGACCATAGGGAATGGAAGATAGGGTGTGGACTTAGGGGTGGAGGAGGTATGGTCAGGCTTGGCTTGAACCATCCAGAACATACTGTTTCTAGAGGGGGAGAGGGTATGGGGGTAGGGGAAATCAGCCATGGTCTCTCTCCAGTTTCTTTAGGCGCCAGAATCTACACTTGGGAGAGGTCGGCAGCTGAGTTCCCGCACTCTCTTGGGATACTTTCAAGTACAAATTCAGCATGAATTCAACATATGCTGTTTGGACTTGCTTTTCTGGATAACTATCTGCAAACACACGTTGCGCATTAACACCCCCAGTCTAAACAGCCTCTCTTTCCTCTCTCTTATATGTGCTACTTAATCTGCGCAACATCTTCTGGCTGGTTGTGGGAAAAGTGGAAGTGTTATGCTCCATGGTGTTTACTACTTCTTTGCTTGTCATGACATGGAGAAGGCGGGGTTGAACCTGAGCTAATTTGTAGTTTAAAAAATAGAAACCAACAAGTTTCATGCTTCTCTGTATTGGTGTAACTGATATGTTTGTGTATTCATATCACACCTATCGGTGTGATACAGTAATTTGCAGAGCCATATGATAGATCTCAGAACCATATGATAAACTGCATTTGTCACTCGTGAGCCTGAAGGGCTTCAAATGGGAGCATTCATCCACCCGAGAGGAAAGGGTGGTGGTTTCTTTATAGCTTCACTCAGTTCTGAGGAAGCAGGTATTGGAAGTCACACCTATGATTTTGGTCGTTTCTTTAATGTGTCTTGTCATGTTCCAGTCCCTCCAATGACTGCTAGAGTTCCAGTACTTAGGGAAGCTGATGTTGCATGCTCAGTGGTACAAGAAAGGAGAAGATTGTGCAGTCAACACTGAGCAGATGTAACTCTTCCCATTCACAGTCTTCTTTTTTGTTGGTGGAGGATTTTTTTGTTTTGGTTTTGGCTGGCCCAAGTACTTTGGTAAAGTGCTTGAAGAGCAAAACCGACAGAAATGTCTACATCTGATTATTCCAAAATCTTGTCAAACTGACTGATTTTTGGAGCTAGGTGACAGGTACAGAGTTGAAAATGCCCTGGGTTTATAGTATTTGTGTAGGAATGGTTTGTCAAAAGCTTTAACAGGCAAGAACTGCAGTCATTTCCTCCAGGACTTGAACATTATGAGTGGGGTCTATGCTGGAATATGCGTGTCCCACTTACCACATCTGGGGAGCCCCAAAAGGAAGCTCCCTTAATAGGAATAAAAGAAATAATATGGCCATGAATTAAGGAAACCATTCCTCCCATAATTTGCGAAGTGATTAGAATTTAGTTTTGTCCTACCATGTGAAAAGGACCATATACTTCACTCTTATGTTAGAAAGGGAGATGAAGATGGATTATGATTTCTCTGACATCTCATGCTGCTGTAGAGTACAGACGTTCACATTGTGGTCTCTGCAGCAGTTTTGGGGATTCTGCCAGACTGGGTAAATGGCAACCCGTTTTCAACTGGCCAAAGGGTTTGGACTAGTTCTCAGGGGGCCAGTTGGGCTAGAAGTGCCTTGCCATCCAAGGCACTGTTTGATGGGCTGAATGTGATCTTCAGGCTGAGGTTCTGAATACCTGGAAGAGGCAGCATGAACTGCCTGGTGCTGGGAAGAGACACATGAACCTGGGAAACATGAAACTTGTGAAAACCTAACTTTCTTCCATGCTGTGGAGCAAAAGAAGGTGTGGTGAGATGAGAACCAACCGAAATGAGGTGATCAAACTGAAACAGGGGAAGTTCAGGTTAGATATACGGCAGAAGGTCTTTACTGTGAGGATGGTGAGGCACTGGAACAGGTTGCACAGAGAAGTGGTAAATGCTCTATCCCTGGCAGTGTTCAAGGCCAGGTTAGACAGAACCTTGGGTGACATGGTCTAGTGTGAGGTGTCCCTGCCCATGGCAGGTGGGGTCTAACAGGATGATCTTAAGGTCCTTTCCAACCCAAACTATTCTATTATTTCTATAATTTTTATGCTTTCACTGGTCTTTCCCTATTTTAATGAGAGGGGAAACCACTCTGCATCTTATTTTCCCTTACTTTAGCCTCTACCTCTAACTTTTCCTTTTATTTTCTTTTCTTCTATCATTGGAAACAGCCCAGCTGAAGACATTTGCTTGTAACAAGCCAGTGTTACCTCTGCCCTGGCAGACTCATCTGAGCTGTCACTTTCCCCAAGCACCTCTCCCATTCCACATCAAAGAGGCAGTGGCTGGTGGTATTCTCCACCTGCACACGAAAGCCTATGTCATCCATTCTGGCAACCAAGGAGGTTTTCTTTATTGGTTTCTTCTGTTCCTGGCTCATTTCTATCTCTGTCTTCTGTGACTGCTGTATTGTGCAGTATATGCTACCAATTGCTTCACTGACAGGTTTTACCACTTTAGTGAAGAAAGAAAACCCTGCAAGCACCAAGAAATGGCACGAGTTGACAGTGCCTTATTATTGTCCTTTCAGCCAGTGCTGACAAAGGGAATTAGCAACATGACCATCCCTGCAGCCTGAACTGCAACTGGGTCACTGGCTGTAGAAATGGACCATGGTTAAGAGGCCAAGGCAAGCACAAGTGCCATTTGTGCTGTGTTTGAGGTTTAATAATGGGACATTTTTCTATTTACCTGGTGCTCCCATGAGCTGTTTCCATGTGTTAGCTCTACTCAAGATTTTCTGGACTTAGAGCAGATGTTGATGTCCTCAGAAAGTTGTAAGACCTCCCTGTGCAGCCAGAGGTAAGGTTTGGAGGATGCATAAAGGCCACCTGTACTTGCTTCTCACTTTCCGCTATACCTTGCTCTTTTTTTAATCCTAGGATGAATTTATTTAAGTAACATTATAGTAACACAGGTTCTATATGTATACAGGAAAGGAGAGTGCTAGCCTAGGAAAATAAATAGTGGTGACTGCAAGGGACCTTGTGTACGAAGAAACCATGCAGGCAGATCACTTACTCAACTAAGCTGGAACAACAGCCAGTGAAGGCTTGCTAGGAAGGGCAGTGGAACCTGTACTGGTGCCCTCGTAAGGGGGAGTGTTGGTGGGAGAAGAGAAGCACCATAGTGAGAAGGGGGGAGAAGGAAAACAGGGGAGTGTAGCTGGGATGGAAAGGTCATCTGGGCATGGGAAGGGTCAGGGCAGGGCAGAGAGGGCAGACACTGCGGGTGTCGCAGCCAATAGGAAAAGTACCTCTTCGCTTCAAGTTCCTGAGCAAAGTGCAGAGCGCTCTTAGGCGGCTGGGAAGTCCTTTCCCTTCTGCTGTTGTTTTATGGCAGAAAGGAGAAGTCAATCTCTAGGCTTTCTTTTTCATTCCCTGATGAAGAGAGAAATGATTCCTTTGGCTACAGGGGCATGGTTCCCTTCTGAATGGGGAAGTATCTACACATGTCACACTATGGGCCAGCCTCTGAGTTTATTTGCAGCAGCACAGAACTGGAAAAACTTGCATCAACTTCATAGCAGTCTTTCTAATTTTGAATCAGGGGCTGAAGCAATACTACCACGTCAGGAAACTGGTGGTAAAGAGAGAATTTGTCAGGAGGAAAACCTATGAGCACAGAGACTGACCACTGTAGTAATCTCTCTTCTTCCTTGCTACCTGCTCACCTGCTTCATGTCAGCTGTCCATTGGTCTTCTGAGAAGAAATATAAATTATGCTTTGCTTCCTCTCATACACACGTTTCCTTTCTGTGCCTTATTCATTCACAAACACAAGCATTTTCATGACTCCATTCCTTCTCCTTTTGTAATCTACAGTCACCACTTTCATGGCTCCCTTGTGTTTGAGGCAGGATATGGGCAGGAAAAAGTAACACAAGATTCAAACTAGAAAAATGAAAACCTATTATCTGGGGGAAAATAAACACAAAGTTAGATGTTCAGAGGGCGTGAATCTTTGGAACTTGTGAAAGAAATAAAGCTGGAAACAACAAGGACAGCAGACAGAGCTGGAAAACAGCTTGCAACTTGATAAAGCACACACTTAGAGAGAAGACAGCCAATGTCATTTCAAGCTCTTCAGCTTCTGATGTCCTTCTTGCATCCACAAATCTCAGAGCCATATTTCACCCCTGAGTGGTCCTATCAGTAACAATGACAGCAAAAGCTGAAAGTTCTCACTGTTGAGAGAATTTGCCTCAAATCCTATGGCAAGGAATCACTCTATTGTAGTCCAAGCAGTGCTACAGGACTGAGGAATTGCCTGGCTGGTCTGTGGTGTCTTCATACTAGTCAGAGACATCATGTCCCTGTCCATGCTGGAAGTGCGTAGGAAAACATGGGCCAGACAAGGGGAAGGAGAAAGGGAGCATTTACCACATTTCCTGACTGTGGAGATAAGGTAACACAAAGAAGAAAAAGCCTGAGCTTTTTGACTTCGAGGGTGCTTATAAAAGGTGATGCTTTGTGAAGTGTGGAACAAAAATCAGTAAGATGTCTCAATGGCACAAAATTATTGCTTGAATTTTACAGGCACTCCTGGGTACGCCAGCCCTCTGAGATATATAATCAGCCAGAGAAAAATGAGAATGAACGAATTGAAGCAAAGGACATGGCAGAGTGGTAAAGAGTGCATCCCAAGGATGTGCTTCATGTGACTCAGCAGCAGTGGTGCAGCTGGACAGACGAGCTCTTATTAGGCAGTGAATACTTGTGGGCTGCATTGCTACTTATGGAGGTTCCTTCTGCTGCCTCCTATGTGGTTATTCCAGTCCAGTGCTGTCACCTTCGTGGTTCAATGTTGACGTGATATCCATGCCATTGGCCAAAGAATGGGCATGACGGAACTCTGAAAGTTAACAGAGACTTCTGCACGTCACAGCTACCAAAGTAAGAGATTATAGACTGAAAGCAGGATGAAAAATGGAAGTTGCAAAATCTCTGGTAACTGATGCATATTTCCAACCTTCCTCTTTGCTGAAAACTGATCCTGCCCAATACTCAAGGAGCTACTCATCCTGTCTACCTGTGCTGGCTGGCAGCTGAGTTTGTCCCAGCAGCAGCTAATGCGGTTCACCAGTGTAGCTCACTGGATATGCACTGTGTTCTTCCCAAAATGCCTGGAGAGAGTTGTGAAGCTGAGAGCCTTCTCTTCCCAAGAGAGCAGTCTCTGAAGGCAGGCTGCTGTTCAGCCAGTGCCTTGCTGGGTACCAGGTGCCGTTTGTAAAGCTGAGGTCTTAATACACGGGCAGCTTGTAGCTGTGATTTAAAAATTCTTTTGCCATCTAGGGAAATGTCAGCAGGCAGAAACAAGTAATGGGAGCATTTGACCCAGACACAAAGAAGCTGTTGTTTTCTGCCTGTCCTGACTGTCAGTGGTGTTGGATTGCTCAATGCTACTCATGAAAACAGCTCTGGAATTTCTCTGCCTTTCCATGAAGGTTGAAGACATGTGAAGTGAAATGCCTCTGCCTGAATAAACACCTGCCAGGATGTCATGGGAAGAGCTGGGATGATGAAATGCAACAGGGTGAGGACTGGCACTAGGCCCAAACTGGGAATTGAGGAGAATCCTCTGGCAAAGCTGACATCTTGTTTTTGATTCCTTAGTTCCCACCTGCATGTGTAATCGATGCCCAGGTGGTGGAATGACTAAACTTGCCCACTGTTGCTGCTGCTGGGTTTTAGCTGCACTGAGGAATGGGAAGGAATAGAGCGGAGGGGATGGGTGTGAGAGAAATTCTTATCTCGAGAGCCACAAAAGCATTTTCATGCCTGGGATACTTTCCTATTTGCTTTCTCCCAAGGTGGCCCCTCTCACCTTGGAGACAATGTGGCACCTGAAACCATGGTACACATGATCATGAGCCTATTTACAGCTGCAAAGTCAGGAGCAGAAGACCTATTTTGCAGGTTGGAATGCCAGTTGGGAGGGGCTGGATATAGAGGAACTGGGGTGCACCAGAAGAAGACAACAGGGTAACATTCTGGCTCAGAGTGCCTGTGTTTTTGCAGAAGAGAGTGGAGGATATGCTGTGCCCACACTTGGCATTTGTTTTCTGATCCATCCCACTCTTGATGGATGGCTCAAGGAGGATCCTTCTGTGTGCAGACTTGTTCACAGCTGGTGGAAACTTGCCCAAGGCACCTTTGCCATCACAGCCCCACTGAGGAAGGAAAGGGACACATCAGGAATGATCCAAATCAAGGAAGGGGAGGAGTTGCAGTGGGATGGTACAGATCTACACACTATCCTCCGCTCACATGAAGAGCCTGATCCTTTCCCATGCAGTATTTGATTTTCCTATGCAGCCCTCACATCCTCTGGAATTCAATAGCACAGAAGCCAGCAAATATTTGTGTTCAGTTTCTTCCATCACAGATTTGGTGTATTTAATTAAGGTCTAGACCATTAAAGCAATTATGCCTACTTATCACAGATAGGGTCCTCACATACCTGCTGTCTGAGCACACTGCATCTGTAAAAGGCTGGTGCCAGGCAGTCCTGTGTGCTGGACCGCTCTCAAAGGAGAGCCCTGGCTGTGGAGATCTCTGCGTACTTCAAATGGTCAGTCTCGACAAAGAGCTCATCAGAAGGACCTGACAGGGCTCTGTGCTAACACTAGTGCTATTCAACACACTTGTTATGGTCTGGAGAAGAAGGTGAACAGCAAGTTAGCAGTTTATCCATGGCCTACAATTATTCCAGAGGGTCAATATAGAGCTGGCTGCAAAGGGTTGCAGAAAGTCTCCTGGTACTGAGTGGCTGGGCACTCTATGGAAGACGAAATTCAGTGGAGGCTAATGAAAGGGAATTCCACAAGGAAGAAAACATCCTGATACACTGAATGGCTCTAAGTCAGCTGCTGCCAGCAGAGAAAGAGGTCTTAGATTCATTGCAGACAGCCTGCTGAAATTAGTCTCTCAAGGCTCTGTAGAGATTAAAAAGCCAAACTGAAATGTTAGGAATGAGTACAGAAGAAACAAAGAACATGATTACGCTTCTGTGTACTTCATGGTCTGCTGAAAGTTGGAAAGTTATGAGTGCTTCTGGTTACTCCTTTGAAGAGCATAAAGAAACACTAGTAAGAATAGAGAGGACATCAACAGTGATCTGAAGTAGGAGATAGTTTCTGGGCAAGCACAGATTGCTTATCTTGGAAAAGAGATAACTCAAAGGGAATAAAAAATGGTATGGAGAATGTCAACAGAGAACTAACATTCATGCAGTCCCATATCACAGAAACTAATGGCACCTGATAAAGCGGTTAGGCAGTAGGTTTAAAACAAACAAGCTATGGACTTTTCCACGTAGGCATCAAGGAATAATGGAACTTGTTGCCACAGACTGAATGTGGAAGACACCGCGTGAATGGGCTGGGCACATCTATGCAGCATATTTCCTTTGAATTCTTCCTGAATGAATTCATTTCTGCTGAATGAAGCAGCACAGATGCTACCTGTGCACCATAAGTGTCTTAAACAGCAGACTAATGGTGGGTGAGCAAGCGTACTGGGATGTACTTTATGTTTCCTCTGTTTCATACGCTTCTTTCCTTAATACCTTGTGACTGCCAGACAAGAGATACTGGTTCTTCAGCCTGGGCTTGTAAAGGTAATCTTACATTTTTAGCAGAACCTTTTTCTTTTTTTTCTTATGGACATTTCCCAGATTAATATCTCTCACCTGGTGCGATATTACAGAAGTGGAAAGTGAACCAAGGAGCTGCAGAAGACCACAAGCTTCCATATGGAGATCTCACAGACATTCCTAATGTTCTTTGCACTGGTGTGTTTTGCCATGCCTTAAGCCAGAAATGGGGACTTTTGAGTGAAAGTAGGCAAAGATCGTGGTCATGTTTTTAAAATAAGAGAAGCAATGTTCCACCTGTTAGCATTGCCAGGACAGTAGATATCCTTATACATTTAGGAGATAGATAGAAGAGATACATATTCTTCTCTTGCTGGATGAGCAGTAAATATGGTCTGGCTGTCTGATCCAGTTACACCCATCTAAGCAAAAATTGCCAAATTGCATATCAGCAATGAAATTTGGATTCTATGCATTTGCAATAGTGAATTTTTGCAGAAATAACTGACTAAAATTTGTCCCCAGGGTCTCTGGTCTTTCCAGCTTGCACAGATTCATTGCTTGGGGGTGAGTTTCAATTGAGGGGAATAATTTTACATTAATAAGCTGGAAGGAGACTGCCCACAGACAATCTTTGCAGAGGAAAAGATAACTAGCTACAAGCCCACGACTGTGGGGTAATGGTAAGAGAAACATGTTGGCTGTGGCTTAGCACAGTTTCAAACATCAAGCAGTCATGGCCACAGCCTCTCTGGGGTTGTTTCACAAAGGAAGATCACGTCGCAGCTCTGGGAAGGACACAATATAGTTTCTGCAAACAAAACTACATTTTGGTTTATCTGGCCCTTTCCATTTCAAATGCTTTGATTGCCGAGGTTGTTTAGTGACCAACATCTACTCAGAGACTTCAGCATTTAGGATGACACGTGTCCTGAACTATTTCAGCTGTGGTTCTGCTTTTTTCTTTCCTGTTCTGTTCTGTCCAGTTTGACTCCACCTTCTCCGCCTGCCACTGTTCTCAGTAGACAATGTTTTTCCATTTAATTTTATGAGACAAACGAAAGGCATTCTCATCCCCTCCCCCAGGCCTGGAGAAGAAAAGCCCACATCTGGAGGCCATTCACAGCTGCAAGATCTCTTTTGACATTCCTTGCTTTGAAATCCAGCCCTGGTAACCTTCTGTCTAAATACTCTGCAGAAAGGAGCTTTGTGAAGAGAGTCCCAGAAGAAGCCTGTGATCCCTACATCCTTTTGCAAGTGCCAAACTTTGTGACTATGAACTTTCTTCCTCACAAGGCAATTATTATTTGGGCTTGGGGCTTCCTAGTTTTGAGGTCACCAAATATCCACTTTGAAAGCAATTCAAAAAGGGAGCTTTATTTTTCTGGGGTGTGAAACATACCCAGCAACAGCTAAATTAAGCTGTCTGAAGCATTGTGTAGGTTCCAACTTCCACAGCTGATTTTGTCCAAACTGTCCAAACTTTAGATTTCTTGCATCTTTCTTGCCCACATAAATTGCTGTAGTCTGACCCCTTCTTGCCAGGAAGGTGGATAATTTGTAATTCCATTTTAAATACCTTGGAACAGGGACTTACTTGTTATCTCTGTGTTTGCTTAACCTGTATATGCTTTCATCTAAAACTGCATTGCTGAGTGCTTTACAATGCTAGCAACCACACTCATCATTGTTGTAAATGCCCCTGTCATGACTAGTAGGCCAAAGATAATTGATCTGGTATTTAAAGCCTGGCAAAGAGGAAGCAGGTGTGTCTTTTCCCTACAAAAAAAAAAAAAAAAAAAAAAAAATACCAAAACAAACCCCAAACAAAAAAAAAAAAAAATAAAGGGCTTGTCCTGTTTCTTTTTCAATGGGATTCTGTATTCTTTTATGTTCTGAAAACAGCCAGTGACTCTGTGCCCTGTAACACATCCCTTTTCCTGGGGAGTTCATACTGTATTGAGTCTCTGGGGTTTGAATGGGTCCTTAACTTCTAGCAACACACCAAGGTACTGTTGCACTCATATTATACACATGCTTGCCTGGAAACATCCATCCTGATGCTCCTTCTTGTACTGCAAATCTGAGCAGACTAGAGAGGCCATATTTTTCTACATTAGTGTAATTTGGGAACTATTAATGGTTGGTTGTTAATTTTTTATTGTTTAAGTAAATAAGCTTTATTCTGAGAATAGATGTAAATGTACATGCTCTCAAGAGATGGAGTAATATGTTATAAAAGCGCTGTACGAATTTTCTAATTCTCAACCCCTGATTGATTAAAGGCACCCATTCACCTTTTAAAAAGTTGCCTATTGCAGGGTATTATTCATGTTGTCCTGTTTTACTTCATACTACTACAGGCACAGTTCAGCTGATGTGTCTTAGCTGAGAAGACATTAATAAACCACTGAACAAAAGTGACTTAAACCATGGCATATTTTATAGGGACTTGTCTGAGTCAGTTTAACCTTCTAGGCTGTTCCATGTAATGTAATGTAATATAATGGTCTGCACCTATTTGGGCCATATTCAGTCAATATGCTACTTCGGTTTGACTCACATGTTATAACTGTTTCTCTGAGAAGACTGCTGAGGGAAAAGGGGTTAATGGCTCTGGCAAATAAGTTACCTTTTTTTCTTGTATCAAGCTAGAATTGTTCTTTGTGTGATACAATCACTAGAAGAGCTGGAGTAGACATGTATTTTGAGGAATATGGCTGCTTGTGCCTAGAACTAAAGTGTTCCTAAGGCTTTGCATACACAAAGAAATACCTTTTTAGTGCTGGGATTAAATTTACACTGGCATAAATGGCAAGCATAATGCTCATTTCTCTTACTGACATCTTATTCTAACTGTCTGAGGAAACAAACCAAACCATATTACTCCTCATGATTCTTACTGTTAACTGCTCTATGGCAATGCTGAGAAGCTATGGCCCCAGTGTGTTAAGTGCTGGTCAGAAATATAATAAGCCACCACTGTCCTTAGAGGTAAGTGTGATGCTGAAATGTAGTCGTGACCATTACTGTGGCCATCACAGATGTCTGAGTCCCTGTTTCAGAGTGCAAGGGTTGGCCTGAAGAAAGTGTTTTCTTTGCATGTGCTCTTCAGTTTGGATACCTTGAAGAAGATTTCTGCACACGTGATGTTATCTTCCCACTTCAGTTATTCTATCGCTGGTGACCACATGGATGTCATCAGGAGGAGTGAGACAGGCCTCCGGAGGCAAGCAGTCCTGTCACAGCAGGATTCTAGGCTCTTCACCTGCTGTGGGCAGCAGGAGATGGTCACAGATGCTACTCCTATAGTTCTGGAGTTGTGGTTTTTTGTTCCTGGTTCTTGCTGCCAGCACTGCAAGTGGTGTGCTTCCTTTGACAGCAGGGTGAACCAGGGAGGGGCAGGGCTGGGACAGGCAGTTCTAAAAAGCTGGGCTTGCACACAGAGTGATGAAACTTTGTCTTGGAAGGATGGAGGCAACTGGAGTACACTGCTTAAGGGAGAAGATCCAAAAGAAAATAGTTGCAGTAATGGAAAGAGTTCGAGTGGAAGGAAATTTTCAGTTGTGTATCAGGAAACCTTCGCTAGCAACTGACTTTTGATGGTGTGTGGAATAGCTTCCCAAAGGAAACCCAGTAATGGAAGCCTAGCCTGTCAGTTCTGGTCTGGTCCCAAGCTGAACTAGACACAGGAGAACACACTGCAGGCCAGGAAATGAACTTGCTTTGGCTGGGAAGAAGACTATGGGTGTGACCCTTCTCCATAAAAAATCAGTGCAAGTGTTTCCAGTGACCTCCGGGAACTCAGGCTCCTTCTAAACAGTAATCCAGTGCTGATTTTCCAGCTCCCTTCTACACTTGGAAGTGTTTCTTGTCAGCACAGTGGTGGTGGCACAGTCACCAGGATTTTCAAAACCATGCCTTTCCATTCGATTTTGACACTTGCTCCCTTCAGGCAGCTGTTAAGGAACAAGAGTGCAAGTGTCTCTGAGATGCACAGAGCACTAGGGAGAGAGATGCAGATGTACTTCTCACCAGCTGGGATGGGAAGGCTTATCCATGCTGTGCATAAGGCCTGTAGAGCTGTGTTTATTGGCCTAATTGAAACTCACCCTGGCCTCTGATCTGGCATAGACAGAAAAAGGGGAAAGAATAGATGCCTTTCTACTGGTCTTGGTCATTCTTCACTTATGCTCTCTGCTCCCTTGGGACTCCTCTGCCCAGGAGCAGAAGCAGGAAACACTTTTGATCTCTTGTGTTCATGGCTGGTCCCTGTGGACACTTCTGTGTCTTGCAACTGTCACTGAGGAGACATCCTCCTAGACCTCTGTACAGTCCTTCCTGGTGTTCCCCAGTTATGCTCAAGTGTGTTAGTGCTGGGATGCACAGGGCAGTATGAGCAGGGTGGAGGCAAATAACTGTGGTTTTAAAAGTAAATAATTTGAGCAACAGTAACCTCTCCACCCAGGTAATCGCAGTGAACAAACATTCTGCATGTCAAAGGTGTTTCTGGAGATAAGGGTTAGCACAATAAGTCTCCTGCTTGCTCAGCTTTATCTAGTGGCACTTAATGCCACCTAGGTTGCTCTCTGCTGAAGGCAAAGTCTTGCCCCTCCAAGCAGCAGCACATCAGTAGATGTTATCATTTTCAAGAGCTGACATTAAGCTCCCAGTGTGACAGGTATGGTGTTTTACAAGGGGGCTGGATTTAACCCCTAAAACTTTGCTATTGATTCAGAGTGCAGATTTTGTCCTGAGGAGAAATAAGAAGGGACAGATATGGAAAAAACCTCATTCTGATGGCTAGGAAATTCAGCTTCGTGGTTGCAATCTGCCCTTGTGCTTGCAAAGCTGGATGAGGCTTTTATTTTCCTTTTTGCTATTTTAATTACCCATGCAAATACTGCTTGCTGGAGAAAATCTCCATTTCCTCAGATACTTAGCCATGAGGAGCTCTACAAAAGAACTCCTGGAGATTGCGGCTTAATATTTGGCTTTCTGACCTTCTTGCATATATTGACAGTCCATTACTGTGTTGTGATGGTTGCCTAGCAAGGTGGTGTCACCGGTGGCAGTGACAGCCATATCACCACAGAGGGCTGGTGAGGCTGAAACTCTGCAATAGTAGTTCTGCAACACTGCAGTGCTTGCCCCAATGTAACCGCAAGTCATGCAAGTGGGCGTTGTGATAGGCTGACACTGCCTACGTGCTCACCTAATTTCTGTCACCCTGCAGTGGCTCCCTGGTTTGACGTTACCAACATCTCTGCAAGCAGAAAAGACCAAGCCTTGCTGTGCTTGTATGGACATATGCAGTGGCTGAGCAGCAGTTCTGTAGACCAGCTGAGCTTGGAACTGTGTTCAAGAGCAACGCCTAACATACCAAACCATCCTCTCATCTGTAGTACAGTTATTTTTGTGTTATGATGTGATGATCAAGACTGTGGCATGCAAGAGTGTGTGGGCTGTGATGCAGAAACCTTGTGGATGGCAGAGTTAGAGGCAAAGACAACCAACACAACCTGTGTTGCATGAAAGCTTATCAATGGTTAGACTTCAGAAAGTATGTACCAGGGAGGGATCCTCTTATCATAGGAACCCTTCTAATGGGGTTCCTATGGAGGTAAACTTTTAGCCTGATGGTACTGAACTCTTTTATCAGAAAAATCCAATTGCTCGTATAGTTGCATGTCACAACAATAGTGGGGAGGTCAACAACAAGGTCACCTCAAATTGCACACGTAGAGATAGACTCTTGAGTTCATTCCAACAATGAAATTCCATGGCTACCTTCTCATAGCAAAGTGCCATATGTATGTGGGATATACCAAGGAGATTGGAGTCAGTATCCTCAAACACAGTGCCACTACAGAGGATGTGGGCACCATGGTAAATAATCTTTAAGCTAAAAACCTCAACAGTTTAGGAAAGACATCACTCCTAAATGTATGAAGGGAATAGCAAATAGGACATTTTCATGTTTTCAGTCCAACTAACCTCTGTGTCAAAGAAGTGTCCTGTTCCCTTTAAAATCCTCGTCCCCTGACAGCTCATGTTAGAGACCAGATTAGTATATTGTCCAGTTGCCCATATATATAGAATTCCTGGCCCTGAAAATGAAGTACACAGGAGGATTTGTGCCCTGTGCTATGCTTGTAAGGGGAAGAGAAGCTGTGAAGGACCTGGAGTACAGGCATGGCTGGTGAGATCATACCAGTCTTTTGTTTTCCTGTTTGTATTTTTTAGAGTATGCTGAAAACTGGAAAGGGCTCAAAATGTGGTTTATATAAGTGAAAGTTAAGAATTGACTTAGTCACAGTCTACAAATACTTCACTTGGGAGAGAGATTTCTAATAGTAAACAATGCTGGCAGAGAAGATCTTGTTGAAATCTCGTTACACCTACACTAGTAAATAAAGCGATCCAGGGATGGTTTTCTGAACCTGAGGGCAGATGGCACAACATCCCTCTGAATAAAATTTCTTCTTCCCCAAAGAAGGTAGCTTTGCCCACATAATTTGTTGGGAACAATGTCCTGACCTGTGGTGTCAGGCTCAGCCCTGCTGTCAGTAGGAGACCACTTGCTGCCACAAGCCAAAGCCTGCCATGAAGCATGCTAACAGTTTAAGAATTCAGAAAATAGCATGACAGGGCTTGTGCATAACCTCAGCTGCTTAGCTTACTATTACAGAAGTCACCTCAGTGGCTGGCAGTTGAAGCCATCTAGAAATAGGGTGTGTACTACAAAGTGTGTGTCTGGTTAGCCAGAGGGACAGTTTCGGGACAGTCAATTCCTTGTCATTTGAAGTCTTTCTGTCCAGCTTGGATGTCATCCTAAAAAGACAGAGATGTCAGAGAGATGTGGCCTTAGTGTGGGCAGGAGAGAGCCCAAAGGTGGATGCTGTGCACAATGGGGTCAGAGCAGGGTTCTGCAGTGTCCAGCATATGTGCCTGTATCCCTAAAATGTGTGATCACTACAGGAAAAGCCTCTGTGAGAGCCTGTTAATGATCAGAAAGAGACTCATTCTCCATCATCACTGCTAGGAGCCCTAAGATCTATGGAAACCACCTGATTAAATCTCTTTGCCTCTGGGACAGGAGATTGAAGCGGCAATCCCTATATTCCCTGCTGCTCTCTTCTGTGGGAAGTCTCAGCACCTGTGTTTAACCTAGTAGCCAAGAGGGGCTCTAGGGGCTCAGAAAAAAAGAGAGAAGCTTTCTGCATGTGGACATAAACATTCCAAGCCGTGGTTGTTTTCCCAGCAGTGATGTAGTAAACTGGCTGAGATCCTGCAGGCATTGAGTGGCTTTCCCTGGATGTACATTTTGTATATGTTCTAGTGAGCCCGGTGTCTGAGCCTGTGACCCAATGAAAGCCTGGAAGTGAAGAAGTGGAGAAGAAATAGTACAGGAATATTCCCATTAGGAAACACAGTAAAGAAGGACAGATTGGAGGTATGGCTCCTCTGACATCCATACCTCCACTCACCAGGATACATCCTCAAGACAGCACTTGGTGCTGTCTGGGACACCTTGTGCTTTACCAGATTTGATTTGAAACCCACAGGTTTCTTTAGCAACAGAAAAAAAGACTTCAGTAGCTTTTCCATCCTAGAGAATCTCGAAGCCTCTTGAGAGCCTCATTAGAGTTTTTAAAAGAAGTCTCCAGACCTCCAGTGCAGAGGTTAAACCAGCTGTAAAAATGGCTATGAAGGAGGCGGGCAGTTCAATCACTACAGATTTTAATTTTCATTTAATAACTATTAAATACATTTTAAGGAGAACAGCTGATCAGCTCCAGCAAAGATGTGAATCACATATTAAGGTCTGTAAGAAATTGTAGCTGGAAAAAAACACCAATAATTTCCAGAATGGTTCTGTGGAGAATCTTAGCAATACTGCACTTCAAACACCACCATCACCCCATACCCAGAGTATGACTATTGCAGAGGGAGCTGTTATGCTGGACTGCTGTGTTAGCCCAAACCAGGAGGTGTTCCAAGGCTGGAATAGTGAAACATGTGGTACAGTAGGACAGACATACTTTCCTAGGGCTAATTGAGGATTGCTCATTCAGGTACCCATTAGTGGACCTCTAGGACATCCTTAAGATTGCAACACAGACAAATTTAAGATGAGTGGTAAAGGGCCGTCGCACAGGCCAGTGACCTGCTTTGAGTCTCATGAAAGGATAGTAGCTGACCTGTGACTGCATTGAGTTATGAAGTGAAATGCTAGGGATTTTGAAAGTCAGGTGTATGGTGCATTGGTAAAACTGTGTATGAGGGAGTAATTAAGGATGTTTGTTGTGTCCAGTGCTGGATTAACAAAGGAGTGAAGGACCTACTTTACTACTGATCCAACCCTTACTCCTCACCCACGGTGTCCTCAGCATATCTCAGCCTGGCAGGAGCACCCCCTTTGAGCTGTGCTTCCTCCTGTTCTCTCACGCCAGTCTTTCTAGTTTCATAGCCTCTGTGAAGCTGTAGGCTTCTGGTTTTTGTGTGTTATTCAAGAAACACACCCACTTCTCTCTCCCCAGCCCCATCTTTCACCTGGCTCAGAGATTCTGTAATTCGTATGAAAGAATTTGAAGCAATGCAAGCTACAGCCACTTTAAACGACAAAAATAAGTTATAGAAATTGGAGATGGGAAAATCTTGCTAGTGTATTCGGCCCATCTTCTCACATTCTAGCCCAGCCCAGCTCCAGCAAAATTCTTGCCTACTGTACATTTTCCAGTGCATTAGCCAGTCTGGTTGTGTATGATTTAAGCAATGGGCATCCTTTGCTTCCCATGACATGACTATTTCTCACTGTTTGGAAGAGGTTTCTGAAGGTTCTTTTTCCATTCTGCCTGACCTAATTTCTCTAAGCTCTGCCCATGGTAACACATGAGCCAAATGTTCTCCTTCCTTCATGCTTACTGTCTTTAGGTGGTGGCAAATAATTCTTGTTCAGTCAAGCTGTTTAGCCACACTTAGTTTTACAACTCAGCAATTATAATCCTTGGCTACCTGGGAAAGACTAATATTGAGACTAGCATGCTAACGGGTGCACAGAATATATAAGACATTGCTAGTAGCATTGCCTTTTATTATAATAGTCACTTCACACATCCCATCACGAGGTTTGGCTTTGGTTGCTTTTGTCTTTGCCAAACTTAAAGCCAGGATCTTGTAGCTCATGTCTGCTTCAGCTGTTTTATTAGGTTCTTTTCAGGTTTGTTTTTAATTTGACTCAAAACCACTTAGCTGTTTCTGAGAACAAGGCTGGCAGAAGAATATTCTGGTTTATCCACATTTAAAAAAAGCTTAATGAATTCTTCTTTTAAAGAACTACCTTCAGAGCAAAGGCTTGCTTTAAAATAAATCACAATTTTTCTGTGAGGAACACACATTTTGCCATCTACAGCAAAATTTCCCTCCCAAAACTTGGCTAAATAATGAGCCTTTGAGTAATTATAGCGTGATACTGCTCAAAAAAAAAAAAAAACACAAAAAAAAAAAAAAACACAAAAACAAAAAACAACTATCAGAAGTCAGGAAGGACATTTCATTATTATTGTTTTTTAAACTGTGGGCCTGATAGAAGTAATAGCATATTATTTAAGGTGCAGGTTACTATGCACTTGCACAGAGGGCCCTGGTTGTGGCCGCAGGGTCACCTCTCCTAGCCTAGGATGGTGTCACTGCTCCTGGACGCTTCCTGCCTGTGGGAAGTGGTGTCCCCAATCTGTGTGTGGTAGCAGGGTTGCTCAGGCAAGCAGAAACATGACTATGAGAAAACAGGGAGGAACAGAGGGAGGAGAAGAAGAAATGAAAATACAAAACCAAACCAAAACAAAGCCCAACTAAGAAAACCCAGCAGAAGAGCCAAAGACACCCAAACTCTCTGCTGGCTATCTCCAAAGTACTTCTTTCCATTTCTACTGCCAGGGCTCTCCTTCCCTCCGGGACATGTAGGGAAGCCTGGGCACCCTGCAGCTCCCCAGCCATGCTGCATCCACCCTGTACCCCTGGCTCTCACACTGCCTGCTCCCAGTGCTGCCTGCATCCTCCCGGCCTCCAAGGCATAGGGCTGGAGGCCCAGACCTGTGTTACTGCTACTCTGTCTCAACCTGTCCCCTCCTCAGTGCACAAGCAGCTCTGATGTGCTGCCTGACACTGTGTGAAAGGGCATGAGGGGCTTGAGCACCAGGAACGGCACTCCGCAGCATGACTGTCCGTGAAGCCACAGCTCTAGAATGCCAAGAAGGAGTGAAAGAGATCGTAAATCCTCATGAAATCTGGGGGAAAATTGAGATGCTCTGAATCCTGGATAATTAGCAGGACGTTCAGGAAGATAAAAGGTGCAATTGTAACATCTAGCACCACTGTTTTCAAAGTGCCCACTGTAACATAGCTGCCTCTGCTCAGCACTGTAAAGAAAGCTGGTTTTATTACTCCCTTTAGGCTAGTATATTAGACTTTGGCTTATCCAACCTGTGCTTACAACCAGCTGTGCTCCATCAGGGAAACCAGCCTGAGAAACGGACTTGTGCCGTCTGGCCACCCTAATTGCTGTACCTCTTGCCGTGCTCCCTCTTTATTCATGAATCCTTACCCTCACGGTTTTCTTTCTCCCCTTTTCTTTTTCTTGCCAAAGCGAGGAGTTTTTAATAGCTGAAGAACGAAAACACCACCCACGCCTCACCTCAGAAAAGCTAACTCTCTGTCTTACTCATTCTTTTTGATTTCCAAACTTCTGCTAGCTTAGAGTCTTCCTTTGAAGCACTGGTTCCTCAAATACTAGCACGTGAGTGTAACTTTAGTAAATCGTGTAGTTCCAACGGCTTCCAACAGGGGAGTGTATTTACTCATCCGTGTGTGTAAATAATTCAGATGTGGGATGGAGACCATGGCATTTAGCAGAGATGGAGTTTTCTCTTGGATATTGTGATTTGGTCAGAATCAAGATATGACAAGGGAATATACAGACTTCAGGATGGAGTAGTATCTGACTTGCAAAATATTTTAACAATAGGCTTGATGGTCTTCAGGGTGCAGAGTTCATATTGATGTAGGTGGATTGACTAGGTAAACTTTGGAGGCTTCCTCTAGATCAGCTGATTCTGATTCACCACAGTGAAATGGAGGAAAAGATAAATTGAAGCAAAGAAACAATTGCTTTGTCTTACTCATTTCCATGCATGAAACCAAAGTGCAATATGGTTCAAGTGTATTGTTTCAATTATTTTTGCTTTAAAACTGATACTAAATGTTTCTTTGACTCCAAGGTCACCTGCATATGGGATGTACTCTTTGCACAGATTAATTTTAGATCCTCAAGTTTGGTCATTATCAAAACAGAATATTTCTTTCCCACTGGCATTGTGCTGATTACAATAGCAAAAAGGATAAGCTGTGCTGTAGATTTGCATCTGTGGGAATGACTGTGAAGACCTAGTGCAGGGAAACAAGAAGTATTTTTGAGCTATCAGTCCAGCCATGGCAATGTGCAGTTCAGCACAGCTTACTCTGCTCGTTTCTGGACTGAGGTTTGTACCCTGCACTGCGCTCCATTTTGCTGGAGGGAAGTTGGTAGCAACACCCAATTAAAACAAGCACTGAATGTTTACTCCCCATCACTACCACTGCTTTGACTGCAGTGTAAATGCACCACTAATGACTTGGCTAATGGGAGGGGAAAATTATGTGTCAGATCCAAGTACAGAATCAGGAATTTGGGCTGTCAGCCAGCTTGTTAGCTCACACTGTGTGCCTCTAATGCAATACATTGATTTGTGACTCTTATAATAACATTCTTAGAAAATCATTTCATTGGCTATATATTTGTGTGTTGGAGCAGCCTGGTGAGGTTGGGAAACTAAAGCAGACTCTGCTTACAGATCAAAAGAAAAAATGTAAGAATGAGGCTAATTAACCACTGGAATAACTTTTCTAAGGATACGATGGTTTTCCATCATATTCTGTTGCACAGTTGATACTAGTTAGTTATATAAAATATGTGCTATAGCTCCAGCAGGAACTCTGTGTATCCCTGGAAATGATTGTTCCAGTTCTTTGGATTCTGTTACATCTGAGATGAGACCATGTGGTTGCAATGGTCCATCTTGTTGATAAAACATCCCATGAGCCTGTGACAGTCATTGAGTCTGAGTGTTTGTGTTTCTGTGGGGTAACAGACTGAGATCTCATAAGTGACAGATTAAAAACTGGCAACTATTTTCATAAAAGGGACTACCAAATTACAAAGATGCATTCTGCAGAAGAGGATGCCCTGCCAGAAATGCAGCTGATGTAAAGTACAGTGTTGAATTAGCAAGCTCAGAGAGAATTAACCCATCAATAAAACGACAGATGGTACATTTCAAAGCATCTGGTCAGATCTCATGGAATTTCTCGGCTGCTACATGTTCAGTCAGAAAGTAATAGTGGGGATAGATAGTCCATGATCACCTTGTAGTATTTCACTGGAAGCCTCAGAAGAGCAAATGAGGATAGTGAGCAGTGGATAAGGTGTTTATCTACTTGGGGGTTTGTATGCACCCTTTCCTGGACTGGTTCCTCTTTAATATCCTCATAGATCTAACAAAAAGTTGTCTGCTTACCATTAGCTAAATTTCTTAATTGTTAGCTAAGTTTCTTAACTAACATTTTTTTTTTCTGTGTGCTCAGGTGAACACATCCTAGAGTTGCTAGAGTGTAAGTACTCTGTGAAAAGCAGCCCCCTTAAATAGTCTTATATTGCCTACCTAGAAATTGAAGCATCTAGAATCCCCAGTGGGTCCTCAAAGTGTGTGTTGCTGCATTTGAGGTTCTTATCTTTTCACATTTATTTTCTATGTGATTTATGAATCACTGATAACCATAAAGATTATAAAAAAATCAGCAAAGTAAGACTTGTTTCGAGAAAAAAAAAAAGAAGATGAAAAGAAAAAAGCAGGGGGAAAATGCATTTAAGTCCAAACTGATGGCAAGTTTATTTGTTCATCTTTAAGAAGCATTTACTTATTTCAGTTCAATCTTTATTTCTGTTCTGCCATAGACTTGATGTCTAGGAATATAAGCAGTTCATGTTTAAAAACAGAATTCACCTTTAAATGTGCTTAGACTTGAAAAAATATGCCTGGCGAGGTCATTTGCAGAGCAAGAGTTAATGCATCATGCAAACAGCTAAATAAAGGTTACAATCTGAGTGGAATTATTCAGAGCTCAGGAAGAAATCTGGTATTTGCAGTCTGTCACTGGGTTTGAGAATTCTGGTTCTCTCAGTCTCGCTGCCACCCAGAGACATCCTGCTTTCTGTGTGGTGGTATGGGAGGGAACTGCAGTGCTGGACAGGCTTCCTGTCAAAAGAAGCAAAACCAGGAACTGTGAGAAGTGCCATGTGTGAAGAATGTGGGGAATGAGGGATGAGTATGAGCCCATTTTTGTCCAGGTTTCACACAGTGACCTTACCAGTGTAAATAGCCTCTCTTTCTCCCCTCTTTTCCTCTTCAGGATAGCTGAAGAGACAAAGTCAGGACTGCATGTATGATCCCTTATACCCCTGGGAAGGACTGCTGCATAAAATCATAGAACAGTTAGGGTTGGAAAGGACCTTAAGATCATCTGGTTCCAACTCCCCTGTCATGAGCAGGGACACTTCCCACTAAACCATGTCACCCAAGGCTCTATCCAACCTGGCCTTGAACACTGCCAGGGATGGAGCATTCACAACTTCATTGGGCAGCCCATTTCAGTGCCTCGCCACCCTAACAGTAAAGAATTTCTTCCTTATGTCCAAACTAAACTTCCCCTCTTTAAGTTTTAACCCATTACCTATGACTACAGTTCCTAATTAATAGTCCACCCCCAGCATCCCTATAGCCCTCCTTCATGGAGGGCTATGAAGAGCCATGTGCCTCTTGAGACCTGCCAGTTAAGTATGGCAATTTTGGGCCTTATCTGATAAGGGCACCTCGTCCTTCTTCTCCACCAATCTCTGGAGTTAAGGGTGTCGCTTTGGGGCAGAATACACCCAAAGTATGTATGTGGTACAGCCAGGATAAAAATGCATCTCTTGCAAACACCCAGGCTTGTTTGGAGTTGGCAATCTCCACAGAAGTGTTGTTCTAAGATTGTGTTTTACATTTTGTTTCCTTGTTTTGTTTCTATAAGCAAAGCACTTCACTGATTGTACCGGAAATCAACTGCTATGGGCATTCACTTCAATGGGCAAACTTTAAATGAGTCATCAGGTACTGGCTGCTGCTGAGTTCAAAGAGAAAGAGACATCCAAAGCCTCTAGCCAAGCCATGATATGGTGGGAAATGTCAGATACAAAGAGGAGAAAACTGGAAGGCATGGTAGGGTGACAGACAGATACAGCTTGGTTTTCCTGTCCATAAATGGTCAGATTAAGGCAAGGCTGGAATGGAGATTAAAAACAACACCACCACCAAAACCCAAATCAAACCCATGCCACCATAAAATTTCACTGAGGGAAGTTCTTTGAACATCAGGAAATGTGCTCTGGAGTTGATGCTCTCTAAGCTGCATGCAATAACCTGGGGATGGAAACACACTGAGAAAGTTAATATAATACTTGACAAAATATTGGGAAATATATTAGAAAGAATAGTTCTGTGCAGGGCAGATGGTGGAACAAATACTCCGCTAAGCTCCTGCATTCATTTATCTTTTTTCACCAATAATTTTCACCAATGAAATCTCCTCAGGCTCAGATAACTCAAAGAGAAGGACCCAGCCCCCCATATTGCAGGCAAGGTAAAGAAACTGTGTTTATAAAAATGGAAAAAAAAAGAGGAAGATAGAAGGAAAAAAAAAAAAAAGCAGGGGGGAAGGAACAGAAGTCTAAAGTTGGGCGTTGCTTCTCCCCAGAATTGGCTTGAGCAGCAGACTTCCAGGAAGAAGACTAGAGAAAGATTGCCATCTTCTGGAAGAATAAATATCTGCTATTATTCAGAATGCCAAACCTGATATTTTCATATTTTGTAAACTGTAGCATATTTCTGATAAATTTATTTTTCAACCTGAATTCTTGTCCATACAAATCTAATTAATTCACATTTCATCAATATTTGTGCTGTGATCCCAGTTTTAGAAACTGACATAGCATCTTGGATTTCAATGAGACTCTTATCAAGCTTAAAATTAGGAACCTATTAACATTAAGGATTATCAGTAGAGAGATGGACTTTATCTATTCTTGAGCCTGAAAACCAGGGCTTTTTTTTACTAAGCATTTAGAAGCCAAATTTAAGGTGTCCAGACTTAATAATGAAATAAACTGAATAGTGAAAATAAAAGTTACCACTCCCCTTTAAAACAGTGTCAACTTTATTCTACTTTCTTCAGTAAATTAAGCATATCCATGTTAAACAGAACCTTTGTCTTAACCAGATAACTTGCAGGCAGTCCATGGCCCATGGAAACATTTAGCATTGCTTTCAGTCAGCCCATCTTAGGAATGATTATCTATATTAGAGGAGTTTATGCAATGACTAGGATTAAAGTAGCCGCAGCACTACCAACTGTTCTGCTCAGGGCAGGAAGGGTCAGGAGCCCGTGATAGCACAGCCCACATATGGGACTATGAACCTGTCAGCTTTGTCTGCTGCCTCTGCTCTGCAGTGGCTGTCACCCAGGGTGGTTCCTATACCTGCCTTCCAGCCTCTGGGCTCTGGTGTTGGAACTGGGGATGAGAGCAGATGGAGCACTGGTTTCCTCTGTCCCATCAGAGCAGCAGGGCAAACATGTAGGAAATCTGCTTTGATCCCTCCCAGTGGTGGTGGTGGTCTCACCTGCTTGACACCAGGCAATGTCTTTGTAGGGAAGATGGGGTGCATGCTTTCAGGATGCTCATTTTCCTTGCAGTTTGATCCAGTGTGGCACTGCTTCATGTCATTTTAGTGACAGTTATTCTCATGAGAAGTGATGCCATTCTTACTTCTCACTGTTCTGATGCCAAACAGGGTGTATCAATACCCTCAGGTACTGTAGGAGCCTTTAAACTTTCAGGACAAGAGCTTTGAGGGGGATCAGGGTGAGTGTGAACCCTTCTGTCTCTCCTTACTAGCTTCTCAAATTCATCCTATGTGAAACTACTGGGAGCTGGGATTCCTGGTGAACTTCACACCTTGGTAAAAGCTGCCACTACGAGGGACACTGAACAGCCTTCCCCATGCTCGCATCCTTTGAATATTGGACTTGTTTGACTCATCGCTTACAGTGGTGATGCTGGTCTGCCACTCAGCAATGCCCCCGCTGAGGGGATCCTTTTGTCATTAAAATCCCCAGAGCCCATAGGCAGAGCTGGTTTAGCATATTTTCAGGATCTGAAATCCTCAGTCCTCAGAGAGGATGCAAACTTTCCTCTCCCCACTTCTTTTTTCTTCTCTTTCTACAGCTGGCAGGTCTGGCCAGGCAGATATCCCAGGACAGGGGGGGCTTGTGGCCTCTTGCCGCTGCTGCTGAGACAGTGTACAAGGCAAGGCGTGACATGATGCTAAGGTCAGTCCTGACGCTGGTAGTTTCTGAACTAAGATCCCTCAGAAAGCCTCCAGCTCGCTCCATACAAGTTCCCAAACAGCCACCACATGGAGATGGTTGGGATCTTTCTGTGTTTTATGAAAACTTTCTGCTCAGTCAATACAGGTCACCCTTCTGGACTTAGTCACAGGGCACAGCATCAATCACTTCCCGCATAATCTCCTAGAACAGCTGTGCTGTGATTGCATTGTGGATTACAAAATGACCATTTTCCACAAAACAGCTGTTGGATGGAAGGAAAGCACTTAATAATCACTGAGGATATGGGGGAGGAGGGGAGGAGATGAAGGAGAGAGGGGTCTTGAAGCAATTGGGTTTCCTGGAGTATCTAGAGATGAGAAAACCAGCAGACAAAGTGTGAGTCCCATTTCTGTATTGCTCCTACGAATTAACAGGACGTCGGGGACTTGTTGCCAAGGTAAATTCAACTCTCTTTCATCTATCTAGATACTGCGGCCAGTTGTTGCCAGTAAGTGCTTGGTTTTATGGAGGGGAACTTTTCTGACAGTGTTCGCATGGAGGAGTAGTTCCGATTTGTTTCTCATTCTCTGTGTTCATTCTCATCCTTGATCCAGTTCCTTCTTCTGACTCATTTGTTTAATATAACTTTTTGCCTTTTTCCTTATTAGTTGTTCTGAAATTACATGGCATTTCAACTACTATCACAAAGCAATGGGAGATAATATTTTTCTCACTATTGAAGATTTAAATTAGAAAAATTATTTTTGTCAGTATTATGAATGGAAAGATTTTTAAAACATAAAAGCAGAAGCAAACTGAAACCTGATGACAGAAAATCTTGTAATCAAACATTAATAAAAAACTATGAGTGGAGAAGGATACTATTTTCATGGTTTTGAGAACAATTGTATCTATTATTTCCCTTTCAGTCATAAACCAAATTCTGCACTAAAAAAACTTTAAGTGAGAAATTTTCCACCAGAAACCTCCACATAATTAACTGTTCCTAGGAGATATCTGCTTTGTGAAAACGGTGATATCCAACATGCCTTCAGATCATGGAAGTTGTTAATTATGCTATTACTAAGATGTTGCCATCTCTAGGGTGCAGCATCTCCATTGCTGAAAGAAAGAAATGCTCTAGTGAAAAGAAAAAAATAAGCCAGAGCATAAAACCATATGGGAATTTTCAGGAGCTGAGTATTTTCTTGCCTCATTCTTCAATGAAGGTGTTCTGCATCATGCGCTGTTTTCTCAGTGCAATGAGATGCTAATGACAGTCCTGCTTTCCAAGAAGAGCTTCAGCAGCATCATTAGTGACCACATTTCCGAGCTTGCTGGCTTGCAGAACAAATGCTTTTAACTGCACTACTTTTAGCTGTGATGCACCCACAAAGCAAAGCTCAGTTTCACATCGTTTATTTACAGTACTGTCCACAGCATGCTGGGCCTTTCAGCACTGGGTGACTCAACCAAAGTTGTCTGAAGAGGACCAAAGCAGGCAGTGTCTGTATAAAATCGAATCTATTCATGGGCAAATAGATTTGGAGAGTCATAAATAGGAAAGGGTGGGAGTATCTGGATAAAGTTGTGCCAAACATAGGGAGTGCCACGTGGGAAGAGGCATGCGTTGATTACATGAAAGTTGATGTGTGGGTAGGAGAAATCTAATCAATCCATGGAGTGATAAGTTGGGGTTCTCAGAGGTCAGTGCAAGGTTTTGCAGGAACCTGAAGCTTCTTCTGAGTTAGAAAGACCGCAGGACCCTGGTACAGAAACTGCTTTCTGGATTATTTTTTCTGATGAGATTGAACTGGGAAGGCTGTTCACAACAATATTCTCTCTCTGAAAAAAAAGCCCTTTGGGACTCTGTGAGAGCAGGGACATTGCCATCCCATCACCATACCCATTTCTGATGTGCAGAGCAGTGCTTGCTCAGGTGGGAGGTGCTGCTCTAGGGATTGAACTCCAGTTGCTAGATCTGGGTAACTGTGTCCCTCTTCAGAGCAGGCCACTGTTTTGATACGTGATCTTCAGTGATCCAGGAACATTTTCCTGCCTTTTCCCACTCTGAAATTGACAGGCTCCCTACCTCCATAGGTATAGTAGTGAACAGCTTGAAAAAGTCTTTTGGGAGACGCAGCAGCAAGAATTCTCATTTAGTTGGACATAGCATTCATCATGCTCCATCTCAAGGCAACATACAGTATTTTGGGAAGTTAGTTAACAGCTCTTCCCTACCATCTGTGAGATGGAGCAAACATGACTTCCCTTTTATTTTGCTTCTGGGATTACACATCCCAATGTTCTCAGCCCTGCAGTGTCTATTGAGTCACCCTCTCTTCCCCTGTACAGATATTCAGTGTGCTTTGAAATGATTAAATGACTGAAGCTGACCTATTGCTCCACTGTCCTGGCCTTCAAGAAATGTTTTTTCCATGCTGAGTGAGCTGTTGGGATGTTGTGAGGAGAGCAGAGTGCTCATATCCCCTCCCTGCAGGTGTGCACTGTGAAGAACTGAGATTTGTAAGCCTATATGGGACACATGGCTGGTGTGACAGTTTCTCCTGTTTGTGTGTTGTAGATGGAGCTGCTGAAGGGATTGCCATGGCGCCGTGCTTTCCTGGCTGTCATCCTCAACCTGCTTGCCCTCAGCCTCTCCACCACTGCCTTGCTTGGCAGCTACTGGTGCACTGGGACCCAAAAAGTACCCAAGCCTTTGTGTGGGAAGAGCAAAGCCACCAAGTGCATTGGTGTCCCCATGCCACCTGATGCAGGTGCTAACAATGTTTCATCCGAGGACGTGGTGCACTACAGCTGGGAGACCGGGGATGACCGCTTTGACTTCCGATACTTCCACACAGGGATGTGGCTTTCCTGTGAAGAGAGCATGGAAGGGCCAGGTAGCATCTTGGCTAGATAGCCACAACTTCCCTTGTATTTACTCTGCAAGAGTTTGGAAATGAAAGGTGGGAGGTTGCTAATATCTGGGAGAAAAACCTTCTTCATTTTCCTAGTTGGCATCAGCCCTGTGCACTGCTGTGGTCATTATAGTTCTGTCCTTCATTAGGCTGTTTAGAGAGGGGGCAAGAGAGGATGGTTGTCTCTGGTGTTCTCTTCAGTCTGGAATAGGGCAGTGAAGTGCAAGCAGTGGTGGTGGCAGTGACTTTGTGGTAATATCATTCATCCTGATGTGAACTGCAATGAGCTTTCTTTCCCTTTCCCTGTATCTCCATTCCTACACACAGCTTACTACATGTTCTCAGGGCGTATTTGTGCATGTCCCTTCAGAGACCTAAGTGGGGCGGTTAGTGTTGACAATTTATGGTTATCACTGTGAGGGCTGCAGTAGATGGTGTTCTTAAATCACCAAACTGAGGGGTTTTGTGAATTGAACAGGGACTAAGCTGAGAGAGAAGTACTGCCTTATAGATACATGGAAAACCTGGAAAACCTGGAGAGTCTGAGAGCAGATAAACTAAAGTTAGGAGGCAAATTGACCTGAGGGTTAGAGCTGCAGTAATTGTATTTTTATTAGCAGCTTTTGTGATATTGTGACTGGTTTAATTTATGATTTTTGACCATGTGGGACTGGCACCGTGAAGCCTGGAGTGCCAGGGGCTGGTCATGCAACCTGTACTAGACCCCTTTGGTGCTTCCTTTCACCCTTGGCTTGCTTCTGCCCAGCCCTGCTGACATCCTTCTGCTGAAACCTGTGCCATGCCAGCACAGGTGGATGCTCTGCAGTGCACAGATGCTCCTTATGGCCTGGCACACACATCTAGGATCAGAACTGACTCAGAAGGCGGCCAACAGGGAGATTTGTATCTAAAGGTGCAGTGATGAAAGGCACTTTCATCAGGCCTATTCACCTGAGCCCACAGCCCTCCACCCAGCTCTCCCCAAGCAGACGTCTCAGCTTCTTTAAGCCACCATTCTACTACAGTATTTCTTATGTTCTGTTGCTGTCAGAGTTTGAAAAAAAAAGAAGTGGTGGATAAAAACAGACAGAAGGGGGTAGGAGCAGGAGAGAATAAGCTTGAAACTCATGTCGTAATGAGAAGGCTGCTTCTTTATGAACATTTCCAGACATGATGCGGAGGGAGATGTGTATATTTGGGACTGGTTTGAATTGGGGTGTGTTTCCATGGTGCTTGTGGGAATGGGACTACACTCCTTGACAGCTTTCTCTGAAAGAATTGTCTGGCCACCAGACTGTCCTGGAATAACCCCTATGCCTGAAGGAATGCAGAGAGTGTTACATCTGGATTGCAGCAGAGCACGGGGTAGAGCACATGGTCAGTCTATATTGCCTGTTTCCTGTAAATCAAGTAATCAAGTACAACCCACCCACCACTCTGGACCCTTGAAGCAAGTGCACAGGCAACAACAACAACAACAAAAAAGGGGCTGCTATGAGCAGAAGGAATTTGAGTTCAGCTGGAGAAAGGATTTCGTTATTTTGGCTAATCTCAGGATCAGTCTAGATGATCCATTGCTGAATAACCTCATTAAAGTTGCAGGTGAAGTAGCAAACTGCAAGTTAATGAGGACTGCAGATGGCACTAAACTGAGTAGTGACCTGAGAGCTGTGGATAACAGAAGTAATACAGGAGATTGGGAGAGATTAGAACTGGAGATAGAAATTAAGAAAATGAGATTCTTGCAATGAAAAGCGGCAGCCTGATACTTCTGGGAGAAAATACTGTGCTAAGTAGAGAAGAGGACCCTCAAATGCAATAATACAGTAGGCAGTAAGAGACACAGATAATAATGTTGGACTCTCAGCTGAGATAATCATTTGCATCTGGCCAACGTAAAAAGCCAAAGTAAGTATGAACACCATTTGTCTGAATAGCATGCCTAAAATGTGAGGACAGAAGATGGTGCATATCTCTGTGTGATTCTCTGCTACAGAAGAGGGACTCACATCCCTGTCAGGCAGAGTTTCACTTAGGAAGAATCTATTTTTGTTTTCTTCTTTGGAAAGCAGTGCTGGAACTGCTTGGCTGAGACCAGGGTGAGTGGGAATTCAAGTCCTCAGCAGAAGTGATGGGTCTGCAGCCTGTCACAAGCTACACACTTAACTGGCCTTACCCTCAGTACTGTTGTGAATGAGCAGCAACAGAATTTTGTATTCACCAGAGCCTCATAAGATTTACAAATTACTCAGGTTTTTATCTGGAAAGGCCACTTCTAGTTTTCCAGGCAGACATTGCCTTCCCCTGCCCTACCCCAGTGAGGGTCTGGAAAGATGGTAAGAAAGAGAGCAGAGGTGAAAAGATCTGATGGGTAGAGTCAGGGATGACTGCAGCTATGCACTGAAAAAGAGAGAGAGGAAGAGAAATTCTTTTCCCTTAGGTACCCTGCATTCTTTTGTGAACTAATACCTTTCTTTGGATTTGTATTTCAGAAGAGAAATGCCGTAGTTTTATTGAGCTTTCACCACCAGCAGAGAGAGGTAAGAACAAATCCCTGTACCTCACTGTAGCTGCACCTCCTTGAGATGATGGACCTGCAACATATCACTTGTGTGAGGACAGCAGAGTGAGTCCCCAGGGAGCCAGGCATGAAATCCTGAAATTGGAAAGATATTTGCTAAACATAGATGTTTGCCTAATCCACTGCCACATGTGAGCGCAGTGCTGGAAACCTCAAACCTCATCCCATATGAAGTGTGAAACTGCAACAGGTAGCAGGGAGATGTGTCAGGGAGCAAGGAGTACTGTCAGGGAGCTCACCTTTTTCTGCTTCATTTCTTCTACTTTACACTTGCAAAGACTGATGACCTGCTTTTATAAAATGATGCACATCCCCATGTGAGGGGTCTTGTGCAAGAGGCAGATTAACCTGGGTCACTCTTGGCACAACAGCAGGGTAGAGAAACCTCACCTACTTAGTCTTCTGGGAAACGGTATGCACACAATTCAGATACTGCTAGCGTACAAGACCATTCTGAACTCATGCAGATCTCCACTTTTTCTTAAAATGAATGACTCACCTGCATTTACTGAATGACTCTTACATTTTCTGCAGAATGCTCAACTCACAAAGAGTAGCAGTGTATTCTTCTTTCTTACCTTCTTGTGCTTCATTCCCTGCCCAGGCCTCTGTCACTGTTGCTTCCAATGTCTTCCTTACAGTCTGTTTTCCTATGAAAGAAGATTTATGCAACCAGATTATGAGTCCTTGTAGATCTTTCTGTCTGTCTCCATCACACTCCTCTACTGCTCCTTGTCTAATTACATCCCAACACTGATAGAAAGTCTCGTGTAAGACACTGAGCTCCTACAAGTTAATTGGAAGGTCATTGTCAGCTTAACTTGTAGTGACACTGTGATCTTAACAACCCAGTCACTTGCCCTCACCCCTTCCTGCACATAGCATCATCTTAAAATGACCTTGGCCTGCAGCACTGCTGCCATTATATAGTTGGGCCAACACTGGAGAAGGTGATATGTGGTGTGACTGCTGATTCTAGGCTGAGCTGGGTGTGTGTAGAGCAGCTCCATATTACATAGGCAGCATTACAAGACTAGATTACAGAGCATGTGTGGTCACCAGCCTGGACTCCCAGAGAAAGTGATGCAGAGACCTCTGTGCCTATGTGGTGCTGCAGCCTCCAGGATACTTTCAGCAATCTGAGCCCTAATAAAATAGTCTCCTTGATGGTATTGCAGCATGCAAGTCAGCTCCTGTAAGCAGGGAATGCAACTCATCAGTTCCTGCTGAAGAGCTGTGTGACTCTATGGCACTAATAACACTGAGGAGTCAAGTAAGTGCCACATTAATGAGGATTTTCTTCACACCCATTTTCCTCAGTTGAATGTCTCCTGTACAGGCATTAATAGCTGCTAACGGTAGTGTTCATGGTGCTGCTTCTTTTGTCAGGCTAATATTTCTTCCTCAGTGAATCCTGTGCCTTTTCACAGCTTACCATTACAGAGTGCCTTTTCTCATTATCATCCAAGTCCTACTGCACAGAAAGCTCAGCTGTGGTCTGTGGTATCACTTGAGTCACACCCATAACCCCCCGCATGAAAGTACCTGCACTCTGTTCAAGCAGCAGGGTGAGTGGTGAATGCAATTGCCCTAGCTGGATATTCACCCCAAGGAATGCAGTTCCATTTTAATTGGGGTTTCAGTGAGAAATGCAGGCCTGCAAGGGGCTTTCTGAATTCCAGAAGCCATGTCCCAGATGCAGCCATGGATGTATTATACAGTTCTTAAATTAACCAGTTGAGTCCCAGGTTAAAAGATTTTTGCTTCCATTGTTGTGATTAGAAACATACCTGGAAGGTCACTATACTAATAGGTAAGCACATTCTAATGTCCAGCTCAGATATGCTCATGGCCAACCTACAACTGCAGGGTTTTGCACTAATGCTGAACAGCTTTCCCCCTCTCTTATTCCCTTGTCTCCAGACAGCATTTTAGTTCCTCTCAGCTTTTGCCATGCCAGACTAGCCAAGCTATCTTCTATGGCAGACTCTTTGTAACCTTTAGCATCCCTTGAGCCCTTGCTCATAGGCTTTTGCATGTCGTTTTTCTTTCTTTCCCTTCTTTCCAGAGGACATCTTTTCAGGATTGGGTTGGGAAGGGGGAGTACTCTCCCTTGAAAAAGCCATCCTGTATTGACATGAGAAGTCTCTGGTTTCTGGTAGGAATCTTGTGGCTGTCGCTGGGATCGGAGATGCTGTATATTAGCTTGCTGCTCATCAGCTTCATCCTCCTGATGGTGGAAATGCTGCATACTGGCAATCCTGTGTGTGGATTGAAGCTCAACGCCTTTGCTGCTGTCTCCTCTGTGTTGTCAGGTAAGTGCATTACTGCAGGCTTGGAATCCCAGCCTCCTCTTCCCCACGAGGTTGAAGTATGCTGCTCTGGCTGTAACTTCTTTTTTTTCTTGTCTTTTGCCTCCAGGTCTCCTTGGGATGGTGGCACACATGATGTACACTCAAGTCTTTCAGGCAACAGTTAATTTGGGACCAGAGGACTGGAGACCACACTCCTGGGACTACGGCTGGGCATTTTAGTATGTGAGCTCTGAAGCCATTTTCACCTCCCCAGCCTTTTGGGCTTCAGCCATGCTACACCCTGCCAAAACCCACCTCCTCCTTTCTTGACCTTCTGTTTCCAAAGACAGGCGTTCTGTGGTTCTCCTACTACTACTATTTCTTTGCCTCATCCACTGCTTCAATAAAGAGCTGCTGAGTAGTTACTTAATGAGTAGTTACCAAAATCTGGCAAAACAATTGAGTCACACCTGAAAAAAATGCCTTCAACTAGGCTACTGATTAGGTTTACCTCCATGGTGGCTTGCCCTGTTTGGTCTCACCTCTTCCTCATGTGCAGAGGCCAGTGTCACACTTGTGATGCTGCTCCCAAATGTGCGTTTTTTTTCTGTATTTCAATAAGTTGCAAGCAGATTTGACATCTCCATTAACCAATGTCCAAAGGGCCTATTCTTTCAGCACTGAGCCTAGACACATAGTTAAAGATGTAAGCACTGTAGGTAGGAAAAGCAGCTGCAAAAAGCAAGTGGCTCAGTGTTCCTTTTTCTAAAGGCTAAAGACGGTAACTGCAGCTTATGTGCCATGACTGGCTTGAAAAACAGTTAGATGAGCCTTGCAAATGCCCATGGAAGGTGCAGGCTCAGTTTGCAATGCTGTACTGGTGATGACCGCATTGATTCTTAAGACTTAAATACTCTGGTGCAATATGCCAGCCATGGACCTTAAATGTCAGTGCGGCCATCTGGTTATGCTCAAGTGTCTGATATCCAGGAAGACACTGAGCAGCCCTGCAATACAGAACTTTCTTTTAAGCTGTGCTGTCCTGCTCTGACCAGTTACAGACTTTCCCTTCTTATTTTTCCTGTATCTCTCCCTTCTCTGTGATAGAGTATTGTGAAGACCACCAGTATTTACTCCACTGATTAAAGAAGCATCTTGAGGTGGAATAACCCCTAAGAACTGTAACGTCATGAGCCTTAGTCTTTCTAGTTCATGTCCATGCCCTGCAACTCCTGTCTGGCAGGTCAGGGTGCATCACAGTGTGTGCAGTTCAGCTCCTTACACTACTTGGCTTCTCACAGCACGTGCTATTCTTGTGTCTCTCCTGTAGCATGGCCTGGGCTTCCTTCACCTGCTGCATGGCCTCTGCTGTCACCACTCTCAACACCTACACCAAGACGGTGCTGGAGTTCAAAAGGAACCATATCAAGGGCTATGATGGGAACTTCAAGGATCAGCCTCAGCATCACCAGTGCTTCATACAGCGGCAAACAAGCAGCTACTATGGGCCCCAGGACAAGCCACTCCACTCAGTCTCTGAGGGAATCGACTTCTACTCTGATCTGCAGCAGAGAGTGCTACAGCGGGAACCAGAGCTGGATCTGGATGAGGTCTTGGGACAGACGATCGGGGAGGACCGCTGCTAGGGATGATCGCACCAGGGCAGAGCAGTGGGGTCTGGGAGGCACAAGAAATCTGAGCCAAACACTAGCACCAGTGTTATCAAGTTCTTGGGGAACTCTTCCTCTGCAGTTCAGGGAGCAACAAGGTGGGCTCTGGGACAGGGACACATCAGTGTCAATGATAGCAAGGTAGGTCCTCCCTGATCACAGTTTGACTGGTGTTCTCAGCTGGGAAGGGTGAAACCAGAGGGACATGTTGGCGCCAGCTGTCTCCACAGACTTGCAGGCAGTTGAGGCAGTCGTACTAATCCCAGCAGTATTGCACCTGGGAATAGATAGCCCTATCCAGCTGGCAAATTGCAGTGCTGGGCCTATTTGGGTGATGTCACACTGACCTTCCAGCAATCCCCAGTTCAGTGTTAACAGTGAAGGGCACTGGTGCTCTTACTGACTGGCTGTAATCCTGTCTGAACACCTTGTTTGTTCTCCATATTCAAACCCAATCTCCTCTGCTCCCTGCCCCCAGATTTAAAGTACTGCTGCAGTAGGAATGCAGAATTGCTTTCATCTTTCCCCTCCTCCTTCCTATCTGACTCGCGCATGGACCTTCTTGCTTTTTGTCCCAAAATCTCCCATACTGTGGTACTTTCCTGCCCATTTCTTTCTACTGTGCTTCTCCACAACCTTTAAGGATCCTTGGCTGAGCTTTTGCTTTTTCCTTCATTTCTCTTCATCTATCCCCTTCTCCCTATTGTAAAAATATTGCAAACAATCCCCAAAACAAGCAAACCCATAATCTCCCAGAAGTGAAACACTGATTCACATGACACATGATGCTGTACATGGTATTTATTTGTTCCACTGCAGTTCACAGTTCAAATACATTTTCCCAACAATATACAGACAGACTCTTTATTCACAGTGGGGATGTGTGCATGGGCAAGGTGAATTCACATTATTAAGGAGCTAACATAGCATCATAGAATCATGGAGTGGTTTGGGTTGGAAGGGATCTTACAGCTCATCTAGTTCCAACCCCCTGCCATGGGCAGGGACACCTTCTGCTAGACCAGGTTGCTCTAAGCACCATCCAGCCCAGCCTTGAACACTGCCAGGGACTGGGTAACCACAGCTTCTCTGGGCAACCTATGCCAGTGTCTTACCACCCTCACAGTAAACATCGCTGCACTCAAATACCAGTTCTCTCAGGAAGAACCTCAGGAGAATAACTACTTCAGCTAACAGCCACTTCACCTTTCCCAGCAAGGTGGTGGCCAAAGAGGAGGGAAGGGGGACTCCTATTTAATCCTTATGTTACTGGCCCTCACACTTTCAGTCCCTGTTATGCAGCTGTATGACTATATATTATAAATACTAACCCCTGTGTAGAAGAAAAAGCCAGGCCTGGAGCCATTGCTACAGTTGGGCTAATATATACAAACCTATTTACACAAAAATACCATTAAATGTATACAAACTGTTCACAGGCTCTGACATAAGGAGTGCGGGGCCCAAGGGCCAGCCTTGGGGCTTATAGCTAATTCTGAAGGGAAATCCTGGAAGCTTTATATGGAGAAGCAGGGATGACAAAGAGAGAGGGCGATACAGCAAGGAGAGGTGTCAAGAGCCCAGGAGAGCAAACCTACGGTAGATGTGTTTATCTGGAGGGAGGGTCGAAGTTGTGCCATCACCTCATCACTCAAAGGAAAGCATGGGAAGGTTGGAAGGGCATGTGTCAGCAGAACAGAGTGAGCCCTCTGCAATTCTCATCTCACCCTGGTTCTGCCTAATGTCAAAGGTCAGACCTAGAAAGGCATACTAGGAAAAGAGGTCCTATGTTGTCCTGTACTGTGGGGAGCTGCTGAGGCAACAGAGTGGTTGCTTTTATACAGTCATTTCTAGTCCAAGAAAATACATGTAGATGCTCTGCAACTAGAACACAGGAGACTGATGGCACACTCAGCGGCACACTTCAAAGCACTAAACATATTACGAGCAAATGCGCCCTGGGGGTAGCCTGCTCCTCCTGGAACTGCACACAGGGGTGGGCTGGCAAGGGAATGGTAATACTCAGCCCAGAATATGGGTTAACTGCACAGAAAAGCTTTCCAGTTCCACCTCTGCCTCAGCTCTAAACCCTGAAGCAGTGGTGCAAGAATCTGCTTTGCTATGACTATCTAGTGTGACCTTTATGGTGCCAGTGGGGATCTGCTCAGAACCTACCCTAAAAGGGCTGTGATGCTTTTGCAAAGGACTGTCCATTGGACTGCAGTGTGATGTTTCAGTGACATTTCGGGTTTATAAAAAGCTCAGCAATGGATATAAATAAGATGTGAACCTTTTGCTTCTACATCACCCACATGAACCTGCCGTAAACTTGGAACTTGGGAAGAAATATACAAGTGCAAGGGCTGGCAAATGCTGCGGGGACCATCCTTCTCTAGATTGGGTAATTCAGCCAGAGACCTAACGTGTTTGTGAGTCTGGGGTCAGAATGGAGAAGAGGACTGAGAGCACAGGAGAGGTTGTAGACAAGATTAGCCCTGCAGGGGCCAGACAGAGGCTTCTGTCCAAAAATATAGATTAAAGCAGACGGTGCCTTTAGCCACACAACATTTGCCTTGAGTCATCATGGCCCACTCTAGGCCTAGAGCTTGTCTGACTGTCTGGGAATACTGTCTGGACATAAAAACAAGTGTCCAAAACCTCATTTATAAATTAAACATACAAAAAATAGGCATATATTTTATAAATTGATACATATATATATAAACCCTGTTTTTTTATATATATATGTATAAAAAATCTAAATTCACATTTCTGTGTTACCTGGAAGGAAGCATGCAAGAACAGCATATGGAGGGAGAGATGCTGAACAAAGTTCCTCTGGTACAGGACAGGTCTGCCTTGGACAAACCTGCCTCAAGCAGCATTCCCCAAAGAGCTGTAGAAAGGGGAAGTGCTTTTAGCCCCTATTACCTCTACACAACAGTTTTCCTGAAGATCCACATCTTCCTGTGCTCCCCGTACAGGCCACAGGTCCAACCAAAATCTGAGGAACCACCAGGCTAGAGCTGGAGAAGGAAAGACAAACAAAAAACATAAAAGTCAAAATTTATTATCATAAAGTCTAGTAGAGAAAAGTGATAATTCACAGGTCAGCAACTGCACCTGGGCACCTGTTTGCCCATGTCAAAAAAAATGACCTCTGTCCCACTTCTCTGTTCCCTCTGTGAATCTCTCAGTTGCCGATCCCTGGTTCTATCTAAGCTACCCCTCCTTGCCCAACTGTCAAAGTACAGCTAGACCTCACAATCTGTGCAGTTTAAATTCAAAAGGGACAGCCAGTCTTGGGCAAGTCTCTCTGCATTCAGCAAAGCCTCTGCAAACATCCTCTCTGCATTACAAAGAGCACCTAACTGTGTCTCTAGGGAAGATTTCAGTTGTTTTCAAAGGTCTGGATTTCATTAGGGATGCCTGTACAATCTCACCCGTTGAGGAAAGTCAACAAATTTCAGCCGGGCAAGAAATCTTCTCACTTCTCCACGGCTGATTTTGGGAGTAGTGATGTCCTTCAGCCACACCATTCGACCTTGGCTCATCATGGCCCACTTCAGGCCCAGCTTGCTGACTGAGAGAAATCCTGGCTGTTTTTCAGAGGTTGCAGTTGTTGTCACAGTGATGTGAAATGCATCCTTCTGGAGGTCGTTAATTCCAACTAGTCCATCAGAAAAGGCCAAGAAAATATTGGCAAGGAGTAAATGATTATGTTTATTCCAAAATAAATCTTACAGTCTTTACTCAGTCAAAACATGCATTGGACTGACAGTGTATTAAGTCTGACTTTACAATTGCATGTACCTCAGTTAATCAGGGAAAATAAATTCAAGTTAAAATTTTTCCATAGAAATAAACTGAAATTTAGATCAGAAATAAAAATATTTGGTTCCAGGAGACATTTTGGAGCTCAACATAGAGATGCACAAATTTCAGTAATGCCGATCACTTTCAGAGAGCTTTCCTTCCAACACCTATTAGCAGCTACCTTTTAATCACTATAGAGCATGAGCAAGTCAGTTCACTCCAGTCACTGCAAAATGACCTCAGGAACTGCAGTTTCTAATAAACCCCTCTAAAAATTATATTCTATTTGCTCTTGACTCAGCTGTGGTTTTGATACAAACCCAATCAGCTTTATCACTATATGCAGCAGCTTTTCTATGCTTCCTGGCCCACTGGACTCAGTGCTGGATGAACTCATCTTTTATCCCATATGCTGCTACACTCAATAAACTGGCTGTTGGCTGAACTGCTTTAGAAAGAGCAAGGAAATCCAACAGGGACTGTATAGATGTTAAATCCAGGTCCGCTTTCCCCTGAAAATACACATTTAAATATTTTGTATTTCCCCTTCCAAAAAGAAAAAGGAAGAAAGAATACAGCTGCTTCCCCTGGAAACAGAAGATGGCCAACAAAGGCAGAAGTGTACCTTCAGGTGACAGAGAGAACTTTTATAGTGATTCTTCAAGCACAAATCACAAATAGCTCCATGGAAAGCAAGGAAACTTCTCTGGTGTAAAACATCCATGAAATTGAACTCAGACCTTTCCTTGCTTAAACAGGTGCAAGAAACTTGGTGGGGTTTTTATCTGCAAAGTAGGGTTTGGACAGAACCAAATAAGATGAATCTTACTTCCCATTGCTGGCCTATGTGTGGTGGACTTCAGGTGCTACCTTTAAAGGCTCAACTATACCCCATTGTTTCTCACAGCTACCTATCCCTCCATATTTCATTTAGCTGACATAGTTTCTCCTCCATCTGTACTCACTTGCTGAAGCAATGACTTTGTCTGTTGCGTTGGTGAGGTCCAAAAGGACTGTAGGAAAAACAGGATGGAGGAGATAGAGGTGGTGCAGCCCTGGGCGCTCAGGTCTGGGACCAGAATGCTGTTGGAACCAAGGACAGATAAAAATGTTACAACTGTCTAGCAAAGAGAAGTCTAGCTTTGCCAAAGAAATAAAGATGTTTTCTGACACTGATATGGATCAGAGAAATCAAAAACTCTATCGTCCTACACAGATTAAATCCTGCAAAGTTTTTACTTCTAAAACAGAATCTGTTCCACAACTTCTCTTTGGCAAGGCTGATATCTGGCTCTGTCAAAACCAGCTTGATGGACTACAGCCTAAAAGGTTTGAGTATCCATGCTGACCTTTGTGCCTGTATGCAGAAGAGTTCTGGGACTAGGAACAAATTTCCAGTAAAAATATCTCAAAGTTGCATAAAAAAACCCACTAAATCCACACAGAAAGTTTTGATTTTGTGGATGTAAACTTTCTGTCAATAAAGCTTTCTGGTGAAGACTTATCACACAGAAACTCCTGTCTTCAGGCTCAGAGAAGTCAAAAGTGTTAAAACAAGAGGAAAACATGTCCCTGACAGCTTTCTTATACGGCAGGTTTAAAGTTCAATTACATTAGCAATAAAAGGCAGAGACTGTATATGCCCCACAGACAAACTTCAAAGTGAAGAAAGGATGCCTGCTCACCAAACTTTGTAATACAGGCTGTGTTTCATCAGCCCAGAAGAGAAAAACAGACTTCTTGTCCAAAGTCATGACTGACAGTGCATCCAGTTGTTGCTTCTGCCATGGGAGTTCCTGGTTCCAAAGAGGGAGGCCGGTTTTGCCATCTACCACCATCACCTCAAGAAAGGGAAGAGATCTAGCATTAACAGGTGTTCAGGTATGGGCATGCAGTGTCTCCTTGCAGTGGCATTGTCTGTGCTGTTCCATTTCATGCCTGTGACCACACAGTAGTAAGTGTCAGCACAGAAATGGGAAGAGCAAGGAGCAGGGAATGCCTGTCCTTTTGTACCCAACCTCCCTCGTTCCTATGCTACCACTGCCCTTCTTGCCTTCACTTGTTTTACCTTTTTGTTCCCATCTCCCATCTGTGCTTGCAGCAGGAAGTCCAGAGTTTGGTCAGCACTGAAGTAACCTGGTACAGGCTCGCTGCAAATTTGGAAAAAGAATCACTCAGCCTCATGGCTGAAAAACAGGCATTTCAGATGGAGGCAGCACTGTTGCTTTCATCCTCCATTTTGCTTCTTGAAAAGGTAGGATTTGCCATGCTAAATAAGAGCTTTCATCCGCTCAGAACTGTTCTGACAGTCAGAAACTATTTGCTGATGGATCACAAAAGTGAAAAATGATCAAGCTGCCCATGGTGCTTCTTAGCCATCTTTCAGAGTTGTCTGGGTGGGGGGGTAAATCACTTGCTGGGCTGTGCAGACATGTGTTTATCACCCTGTGACAGGATACTCTATTACTCTCTCCTTAGCATGAGAGCCTGTACAGTTTTGCTACAGTCACAAAAAACTACCCAGGCCTTTCAAAATGCATTGGTAGATTTGACCTCCTGCTACAATTATGTCTCCCAGCCTGCCTTAGGTGCGTGAAATGGCTCTTAATATACCTTCCATTAATGTCAGCCCATGATTCTTTGTTTTCTTATTGCCAGTGGTTTTACAAGCCTTTTTATAACCTTCAGCAGTTTAAATGAAGTCTCCTCTCACTCTCTCCCTTATGGGAAACATAAGACTATTACTTGAATATCTCTCATAACTGTCTTCTAACCATCTTGCTTGCCTTTGGCTTTCTGAATCTTAGCTCTGTCTTTTTTAAATTCACCACAGATAGACACATGGATCTAAAGAAGCACAAACAATTCGTCAAAATTCACAGAATCTGAGATTTTATGGCAAGGAAGGCGCATCAGAATATGTCTTCCCTCATATTATTTATGACAGATTAACCAAGTATCAATAGGCTTACACTGACCAGCCTATCCATGAGGCTTGCTATGGAAATAAAAAAATGAGATAAATTCATCTCTTCTCGTGACAGTCAGTTCTAATGATTAATCTCACCCAAAGAAATATGCCTCCATTTTCATCTTCTTGAGCATGAATGGCTTTTGCTGCAAGGCACTTGTTCTTGCTATAGCAAGATGAAAATCCCTGTTATCTCCTATGACTTACACATGCTTATGAACTCATCTGTCAGGGTTCTATTTCATCACAGAAACACAGACTTAAATTTTCCATGCTAATGCTTTTTTCTAGCCCTTTTCTTCATTTCTTAACAGCTTCCTCTTTAAAATGTGCATATGAGTATGGCTCCTGAACATCAATACCACAGTACAGCAGTGGCTTGACTATACATACTCCATCAGTACCATTCACTCTAAAGACACCTTTGGCAACCAGAACCAATGCTTTCAAAGCAGTATCGTGGGACACTCCTATAGAGTGAAAGCCCTCAAGCAGCAAAAGGAAGTAGTAGGTAGTTGTATCCTATGGGCATGAACATAAAACCTGTCTTCAGATGCCTCTTCTCATGTCTCTTATGGTTAAAGTCAGCAGCAAATCCCACAGACTGAATGTAGACAGACAATGTATTTTAGATGTTACCAATCAACTGCAAAATCCCCTGGGCACTTTCTCAAATGAACCAGAAGGCTAGTAATTATTACTGCCCCACAGTAATCCCCACAGTAACCTGCTATTAATCCTCTCTCATCTGAAACATCCATTTACAACACAATTTTCAACTGCTTACTCAATTTCATGGTCTCTGAACTTCCCCCTTGTTTTATGACTACTGATTCATCATCATGGTTTTCCAGAGATCTTGTCCAAACCAATCAGGAAATGCAGCACATCTGCAGCAGCCAGGTTGTTTTTTCTCAGAGACTGTTCCCAAAGTGCTGGACTCAGTCTGCCTGAATGGAATGGTGTGCTTGGGCAGGTTTACCAAGGAAAAGGGGAGTTCTGAGCTGGCTCTGTAAGTTTTGTCTAACAAGAACCCGAGTTTTGGTCTGTTTGACTGCGGTTACCCCCTTGAACTGAATTTGTCCCCCAGCCTGCATTGCTAACACAGAACGTCTCTAAGTCCTACTCCCCCCCCCCCCCAAAAAAAAAAAAAAACAACAAAATCCTCTTACATAAATGTTTGTGCCCAATATATTGTCTACCAGATTATGTCCCTCTTAATTCTACGAAAACAGGTAGTCCAGGGCTTTATCACAGTGGCATTGAGCAAGAATTGCTTTTACTATATTTCAATGCATATCTGGCAGCTCCTGTATATGCACTGTACTCTGTTCTTTGGGAGGTCACAGAACCATAGAAAGCAGAGCTGTAGTGCAGCAACCTGGAATACTAGTTGCTCAGATTGGTTGTGGTGTCTCCATCCTCTGGGATATTTAAAACTTGACAGCACACGGCCCTGAGCAACTTGCACTAGCTGATCCTGCTTGAGCAAGTACGTTGGACCAGGCAATCTCCAGAGGTGCATTTCAACCTCAAACCAACTGTGATTCTGTGAATAGAACAGGCAAAGCAGCTTTCAAACATTCTTGATTTGAACCCATAGGATTTTTTTCAGTTCATTAGTGGGTCCACTTAGAAATTTCTTGTGTATAATTGAATTTACAACATCTATAAATGGCTTTGCTTAGTACACATGCTTTAAACTAGACTCCAGACACATCCAGAAGTCCAGAACTCTGGACCCAAAACACCCTTAGCCCATCTCTTCTCCCCATAGTATGATCCACTAGACATAACCCATTTCGAAAAAGCCATTGCTTATGTCATCCATCAGACCTCATGAATGTGGCCATTATCTGAATACTAAACCTAGATGAACAACAATTTTAATGTTTAATGAAGTTTCAATGCCTTCTCCTATAGATGCTTTTGACAGGTAACACTGAGCTGATTTTTTCCTCTAGATAGCAGAGCAAGCAATTTGTTTTTCACACAATTTCCCTCAATTGTGCCCAACTGCCCTTTTCAAATACTTAATACTGTACAAGCTGAACTTGATGGTTATTATCAACCCACAGGATCTTGCAAATTACTTAATTTCCATGTGTGAAATGAGAGGATGAGCAGAATTAATTTAGGGTTCACATTTAGTATAGATGGTGTGCTGACTGAATGAGCTCCAGAATCGGAATACTCATTTTCAGCTTTCAAGGAACACTAGCATCTGTGAGCCATACTCAATACACCTTCTCTAAATATTTAACATCACTAATGCAACAGTTCCTCTCCACTGAGCTGGGAAGTGGCAGCCCAGGAGAGCAGGTAGGCTGAATCACACAACAGTAAACCCCTGAATTCCAATGCCACAACATTCCCATGACATCAGTGTTGAGTGCCTGAATCAAGCCCCTTATTTATGATCAATGACAAGCACACAGCTCAAGTTTCCAGCCTTCTGTTCCTTACTCTCCCTGCCTTCCCCACTTGCTCAGAATGCATCTGCACACCTACAGTTCTTAGATCTCTGCAGAATTGGAGAATTTGCCTCAATTTCTTTTTAAGGAGTATGTGCTTACAGGTGAAATGCAGTAAATGATATAGGAAGAAACAGGGCAGAAAAATACTCCCAGTATGTGACCTGCTAATGTTCTGCAGTTCCAAAGTCCAACGGGGCTCCAGGTCCTGCCCCCGCAGTAGGATCAAGCCCTCTTTGGTTGTGATGAGCAGGTTGCTGCAGTTTGTGTCAGGCGTCTTTATTGTCTGCAGGAAGTCAACACCCCCACTGGGAAAAATGGAAAGCAGAGAGGAGATTCCAAAGCTTGTATCTGCATATCTCAGTACCAGTTACCTGTCGCCATGGTAATTCATCCTACCTAACATTTCATAACTATTCTTGGAGATGCCCATCTTTTTCACTGTGATGGAGCATAACTGAGGAACCCCCAAAGGAAGCTAAGTGAACTAATGTGGGATCTTCTGAACATCTTGAGTTACTACACAAAGCAGGGAGCTTGTGGGTTCATATTTGTTCCCTCTTTTGATTCCTATCCAGGCTGACCCTGACCACACTTTGGCAGTAAAGAAGGATCTGAGAAATCCAGGCCCATAATGCTATATAGACTGAGCTTCCCAAAAGGACTCTGTTAGCTGGGAATATCTTTTTTTTCCCCTCCAGACATGTACAGGCATTGGGAGAAATGATAAGAAGCAGAAGAAGCAAGGGACTCCCTTTTATCATACTCTGAAATTCATACAGGGCATGGAGGAAACAATTGGTTGCCCAGAGTTGCCAGAGGTGAGCAGCTGACAGAGAGTTTGTGGGTCAGGGTTAAAGAGAGAACAGTGATGGGAAACATTATTGTGGGGATTTGCTACAGACTGCCTGACCAAGAGGACTTGATGGATGAAGACAGATAGGAACAACCTCATGCTCGCAGGCCCTTGTTCTCAACCACCCTGATATCTGTTGGAGGGATGGTACAGCCCAGTACAAGCAATCCAAGAAGTTCATCGACTGTGTAGAAGACAGCTTCCTTCTGCAAGTAATAGAGGAGCTGACAAGGAGAGGTGCCATGCTTGACCTCGTCCTCACCAACAGAGAAGGGCTGGCTGGAAACATGACGCTCCAGGGCAGCCTTGATTGCAGTGATCATGAGATGGTCAAGTTCAAGATCCTCAGGACAGTGAGAAGAACATGCAGCAAGCTTACTGCCCTGGACTTCAAGAGAGCAGACTAGCCTCTTCAGGAACCTGCTTAGTAAGGTTCCATGGGAAATAGCCTTAGAAGGCAGGGGGGCCCAAGACTGTTGGTTGATATTCAAGGATCAACTGCTGCAAGCTTAGGAGTGATATGTCCCTACTAGAAGGAAGTGCTGCAGGAGGGCCAGGAGACCTCCTTGGATGGACAAGGAGCTGCTGAGGAAAACTCGAAGGCAAAAAAAAAGCTTCTAAAAGGTGGAAGCAAGCACAGATGGCCTGAGAATAATGCAGGGATGCTGTCCAGGAAGCTAGGGACCAGGTTAGGAAAGCTAAGGCCTAGTTACAATTAAACTTGGCTAGGGATGTTAAGGATAACAGGAAGGGATTCTATAGCCACATTGCAAATAAAAATAACCCTCATTTTCAAGAAGGGGAAAATGGATGAGCCAGGGAACTACAGACCAGTCAGCCTCACCTCTGTGCCTGGCAAAAT